>JAWQRP010000030.1:0-52209 GCA_033557875.1 Quadriops clusia | reverse complement strand
TATTTTAAGTGAAACTTATTATTTTTTTTGTTGTGTTAATTAAAATAAGAAGAAATTTCATAAAATATTATGTCAAATAGGAAATTTCAAATTTATCTTTAAATCTCCTGAAGATGTTATTATTACATAACGAAACGTCGAGATAGACAGTTAAATATATATTTTTAGACCTTATACCCAATACTATTAATATTTAATAATATATTTATTTGTTTAATGATGAAAATAAATATGCCACTACTTTTCTCAGTGGAATGTTTTCTTTTCGGAAATTGTTCTTAGATCGGTCAAAAACGCTCTATTATTAATTTTGTTGTTATTTTCCCAATTTCTAATAGTTTTAAGATTAAAATTATAATCTATTTTTTAGTCAGGTGGAAAAATACAATTTTTGAGAACAGAAGCATTTCATAGATATATTTTAAAAATAACAGTTTACTTGTAGCATTGAATACATTCATTCAACGCTTGTAGTCTATAATTTGAAGAAATATGCATTCTGTTGCCTTTGCATATGCTCACCTCGTGGCACGACAATAATCCTTATCCTTAAATTTTCTCAGAGAAACAACAATAAATAAATATTCTCCGAAGCACCTTGATCAAACGATAAAATGGAAAATGCTTTACATGAAACGCTGCATTAAAAATCATGATTTTCAAGTTTTTTTCTTCGCACTCGCGTCAGCACAGGTGTGTGGCTAGACCATAACCGATTATTTCCTCATTATCATGATTTTTTAACGGGGATTCTCGAAGTGGTAGTTAAGTGCCTGCATGTTTGTGCACGTTTAATTATGTAATAGTACGTTAACGTTTCAGTGCTCTATTTACATTCCATTATTTATTTATTAGCGGCAATTAAGTCGCTAAAGATTGCTATTATTGAGTAGTCCACTTTGGCTGGAACAAAAATACATCGGAGATTACAGTAATTTCTCGGCAACTTCTTCTTTCATAGTTGAACTAGTACGTCCTGCGAAGAAGTTATGCGGCCTTTTGAAGGGGGGTTTCCTTGGAAGCGAGCCGTTTATCTCTACGCTATCACTGGCAACACGCACGAAATCTTTCTCATCTTAGCGGGGGTGAGCGGCGAGTAAAGTTGGTAAGCTTTGCTCTCTTTCCACCCAGTACTTTTACGCGACCTAGAGGGCAATTTTATCCCCCTTCGTTGAACATTAGATGCTTTACGTAGTCGGGTTCATATAAAATTTATAAAGCTTTCCTGCAGCGGTGGCTTCCAGGCGGAAACAGTTGAGACAAGAATCGATATTTTCTGGGTTTCAATGAACCCAGTCTGGGCGGCCAATGGATTAAATAACTATGAGGGTGTACAGTTAATCACTAAATCTGAAATTGCACGAAACAGACAGGAAAATTAACGAGTTCTGCACGAAAGAAAAACAACTAAAACTCGCTCAATCTCTTCAACACATATTGTATCTACTACATACAACAATTTGATTTATTTATGTATGTGTTCACGTTGATTTATTATAATGATGTGGAGGTTAATTGAATGTTAATCTTACAATGTCAAATCGAAAATTGGTGGACAGTTCATGTCACTAATGCATCAATTACGCGGAAAGTCAAGATGTAGACAAAACAGAATAAATTCGGAAAGTAATGTACAAATGTGCCTCACCTCTTGGACACGCAGCAAGGTACCACATTCAATACCTCCTTTTACATTCTCAGTATTAATACACTTAATAAAGATTGCAAAGAAAATCTACAAACACTAATGACACTTACTTATGTAATTAAACATTTCAAGGCATCAAACACAGACGTCCTTCTTATTCTTATTCTAATTTCTCATAGTTAATTTTGTTCTATGTTCTTTACTGTTGTTTATTTATGCCTGAACTTAATTTCCAAAACCTAATCATTAATTTTATTTCTAGGAGCTTGGTTCCCAACCCTTACCAACATCGGATGATCCAGATGGCCAGGAACCTAGACAAAGATCTGGAACGTGGGGTTCTAAATCTGATAGTAAAAAGGATAAGGATAGTGCGAAGCAAAAAGTCAAGGATAAAGCTAAACTGGAAAAGGGTCAGTCGAAGGATAGCAAGGACAAAAAGGAAAAGAAGAAGGACAAAAACGCCAGTCGAAGCGGGTCAGCCTCTAGATCGAACTCTGCCGAACGAAGGAAGTCCGAGGAGGAAATTCAAAGCCCCAAGAAAACCGGAGTCCTGGAAGCATTCAGGAATAGGTCTCATTCTGACGCAAGCAAGAAGAAGGGATCTGCCCTGATGGCTACCATGAAAAATGCAATGCTGGTGGGTATTTTAGAAGGAAAAAAACTCATAAAAACGTCATTTAAAACACATTCAATGTTAAGATGTGGGTGACACTATGTATTAATTAATTAACCTTTCACCCGCATAATAAGCACATATTTCATCACATGAGTTATGCAACCAAACAACCACATCCTACTTAGTGGTTGCCTATCTAAATACAAATCTCGTATTCAATATTTACATCTAACCTTGGAGATTTATCAAGGAGCATACATAAAACTTGTTGTTTTCCAATATTGCTTCTTCTGCCACCTGCTATTTCGTGATTAAAAATGAAATGTGAAAAATCCTCTCAGGTCTGTATCATATTGTTTTTTGGTGCCTAAAATTACCCGTATCGTCGCTTTTAATTATTTTTGCTAGTCCATTTCTGCATTCTTATTAGATATGTAAATGGAATACTGGCAAACCAATATAATGATACGTATTTCTATTTTTTTTTGTACAGTGAGGTGTATATAAACTTTGCTCGAAACCCTGTGCAATTTAGTCAAGTAATATCATTTACAATAACCAATTAATTTTTTTCTCGCATCATCACAATTCCTACTGGAGATGTTTTTCATAAAATTAATTGATCAAGTAAAAGTACAAACTCATTAGCATAATTTCATGTTTACTATTTGTGCTTAAAAGATAATTTGTTTGTTCAAACAACGAAAACCGGCTTGCTAATTCTATCGAACGGGTATGCAATTTATAAGTTGCTGAAAATAGTATTCGCTGGTTTTCTCATAACCTGTAGTCATATTTGAAATTATTTTTAAGTTTTCCTTTAAAAGATTGTTATTCTAAATGTGGTTTTTGTTTAATTTGTGGTGTAACGGGTTCATGTTGTGTTCTTTTACATATTTTTGTTCTTTTACATATTTGTGTTCTTTTACATATTTGTGTTCTTTTACATATTTGTGTTCTTTTACATATTTGTGTTCTTTTACATATTTGTGTTCTTTTACATATTTGTGTTCTTTTACATATTTGTGTTCTTGTGCATATTTATGTTCTTTTACGTATTTGTGTTCTTGTGCATATTTATGTTCTTCCAAGTAATTCAGTTTTTCATGACAAAAGTGCTAAAGAATTGATTAATGCATTGAGTTCACGGAAGTCTCGCAATCAACTGGAAGGTAAAGTCGTGCAATGATTCATAGGTGAAGCATTGTATAATAACCAATAGCTTCGGTTATCATGCAGTTAATACAAAAAGCCCACATTAAGAGGATTTAATTGCACATTAAAGCGTTGAGGTTCAATATGTGAAGTAAAGTTGTCATAAAACGTTTGCTAAATTTCCCGGAAAGTACTGCAGTTTTTTATGAAAAATTTCGAGTATGTACACGGTGATAAAGTTCGACCTTCATATTTATACAAACTTCAAGTGTGAATTTTATTAAAGTGTTAAAGCTACAGTATGCAATGTTTATTTATTAATGTAGTGTGAAACTTGTATTTACTGGGGAGTATGAAATAAATTATCTACTCAAGAAGAGCATGTGTACACAATGATTATCTAAAGAAAACTTAAACACTTTCTCTCTAACATTTGACTCCAGCAATTAGGTTTATCAATATCGTCTGTGTAATAATTGTCAAGCTACTAGTCTTCTAGATAATTAAATTGTTCTTTGCGTCCAGTCTAAGTGGGTTAAATCTTTATTTTGTAATTTACAAATTTTACAATTAAGGAAGTTATAAAAAATCAGTTATAATTTTATACTTATAAAGAAACAATTATAATTATTATTTCATTTGTAAATTATAAATATTTTTTTGTAAATTATTATTACGTCTGTAGATTATTATATTTGTACATTATTATTATATTTGTATATTATTATTATATTTGTATATTATTATTATATTTCTATAATACTATTATATTTGTACATTACTATTATATTTGTACATTATTATTATATTTGTACTTTATTATTATATTTGTACTTTATTATTATATTTGTACTAATAGTATATTTGAATTTTAGCATACCGGTTTCATGCACTCACGGCCTAAAGCACCCAGAGATGGTTCTGCCCATCCCGTTCGTGATGGAAGTTCGCATACGCAATATTATCACACAGTGACTGCAGCCTCCTCGAGTCGTAGTCCCATGACGAAAGTGATGGATATTTTCAGGAATCGATCTCATGCTAGTGTACCTCCAGAGGACAGACGAAAGGTAGGTTTCCTCGAGAATTATGAAATGAAAACAAAACTGTATTGTTAGGAGGAATTCTATTATAGCTCAATTCATGAATGATAATTGAATATCGGTTGCCAGAACTCAGGCTGACGTTAAATAAATGAGTTAAAAGAAAACTCAATTCATTAAATCTGTTGTATGGGAAAGAACGGCCCTATTAGCTACAAAACAATGAAATCCAAGCGTAGAGAACCTTACAATGGGTGTTCTTTAATATGAAAAGTACAATAGAGTAAGCTGTCACTGTTTCTCTGTATTTTAGGAATATTTTTCAATTTCTTTCGTTGCTTTCTAATTTACTGTGACCCAGCAAAATTAAAATCTTTTGTCTTGGCATTATTCAGTATGTTCTTTGTTTATCATTAGATTATATATTTTAAATACGATTATTAATGTGCCAGTCAAGGTACAATATTCACCCTAGAAATATACTCGTAAATTATTATGATAAATTTATGACCATCGGGTATTATTTTGTTAGGTCAGTATTATTACATGTGGTATTATTATGGCCAGGTGTTTTATCCTCATCTAAAGTATTATTACAAGGATCTGCCTCGTTTGTTTGCATTTCGTCAAGCTCAAGATCGCTTGTTTGTTTAGTAGCAATAAATCAAAGTACTTTTTTCTTCCAGTGGCCGTAAATCATTTTTATTCCACAGAACGTGAAGCCACATATAAGTGAAGCGTAGGCAAGAGATGACTTAACAAACAGCTTAGAGTTGACTAAAGTCGCGATCTCTCAGCGACGTCCTCGGTTTATCTTGCTAATAAACCATTACCTCACCCAGTTCAACGCCGTCTGCCCATTTGCCAAGTGTTTACCTCAAATGAAACTACATTTATTTCTAGTACTCGGACATGTGATGCGCTCGACTACCTTGCGGATTTGCCAATATTTGCCGATAATATCAATACGACCAAACCAGATCGCGGTTTCAGGATTTGTAGTGCCGCGGAATAATAGTGAAGCTACAAAGGTGCTAACCCACAAATGTAGAATTCGCCGCGTAATTTGAATATTTAACTTAAGTCATTGTTTGTTTGAAAAGTTTCGCAACCTTGTCCAGTTGACCTATTCGATGCTGTTTTTTCAGCTTGAATAATTAAAAGAAGTGTGTGTGGTAGTTACCATAATCTATACTATGAATTTATACAACTGTTGACTGGTTTATCATCACGCCACGTTACCGAATAAACCGAATAAACAGAAAAATATTTTTAGGTTTCACCGTTCGTCATAAAAGAAAAAGTTAATCCTATAAATGCGCTATTATTTATTACATAAAACGGTTTTATGTACGAGCCGCACAATTTCAGTGCTTGTTCAATTGAGCAAATAAATAATTATTACAAGACCCTCTATTGGTTGATAAAAATACAATGAATAATTTATATACCTACTCACCGCAATTTTGCTGTGTTCGCGGCATGACAGAAAAAAACATTAGAACCATATAAAATTGAAAACGTTTGCACGTGCGTGAAAAACAACATTTATACTATTTACAAGATTTATTTTATTGCTTGTTTGGCGAACAACGGAGGACGAGATATGAGTTTAAGCACTATTGCCACTGTAGGAAAAAGGCTAAAAAAGTGTTCGAACCACTGACACCTGATTCCTAGCAATCAGCAGGAAAGCCCCGTGCTTGTAAATTTTCAATCTACGTAAACAATAATTGGCGTCCCGCAGCTCAAAATTGCAGTAACAGTAATTTTAGATTACCACAAGTAGTAGCAGGCTTTCCAATTGAAAAGGAACTCATCGAGACGGATTGTTTGCTATCCGGTTTCAAATGTCGAAAGGGTATTTTTTAAGTTTTGAGGCCATGCGATGCAAATGATGTGTAAATCGAAGTGGAGACAATAACTGCCGTTTTATTGATGTTGTTTTTGAATAATCAGGATTATAGGACGGGACCAGTGGCGTGACACTACGCGTAGTCTTAAAAACAAATGTAGTGCAAAAGTTAACGATATTTTTTACGGAATTAATTGAGCTACCTTTAGGTGTAGATTTAAAACTTTAACGCTGATTAAAGCTTCCACTTTCGTGTAAAATTAATTACGCTACTTGTGTTTCCGTGGTTTTTTTAAAGAGCAACAAATATTAATGAGTTCCAAATTATAAAAACTCTAATTAACTAACCACGAAACACGTACTAGTAGCAAGTTTTTTTTTCATTAGGAAAAAAATAATTTACCTACAAGGTTTTTTTTAAAGACGATGACTTTTAACAAATTTCTTTCGCGTGTACATAAATACAAACCTCGTGCTGCGAAAACAAACTCGCAAGTTGTAGTAAACAAAACCACAGTTGCAGATATACCTAGTGATAGCGTTAGATGGTAGAAGGGGATCCTCGCCCACAGTATTAATTCAAAATGCTTATGTATCCTATCTGGAGGACGGAGTATGTTGTGATATGATTCAGTAGTGTGATATCTGGTGTACATCTCGTGGTTTCAAGACCGTTTAGTTGCTTTAATTCGACTTATTGTGCCGGGCGGACCGACTGTGACGGGATTGTGTTCTCCTATACGCTTTTGAACGCTCTCGTGCTTGCGTTGGCTAATTCCTTTTGCAATTTTTCCCGAGGAAGAAAGCGAGAGTGTGTGTAGTGAGCTTCCCATAGTGCCCAATAATAAAAAAAAATTTCTAATTAAAAAAAACTGATTAAGTATATAGTTATTACGAAAATGCGTTGTTCCCATATATGGTTATTCCCGTAAATAAAATCTCCGTTAACTTTCTAAGAAAAGAACTTCAGAAAGGTGCTACCTGACTCCCTGACTCAGAAGTGTTGTTCTTTCAGGAAGAGTGCATTTTGACCACGAGGTGTTTTCTTCGTTTTAATTGTTTGAACAAGTTAAACAAATCTGGCGTAATGTTTACTTTTTCTGACTGTAATTGCGCTAAAGAGTGCGCGGTGTTTATGTAAAAAATGTCGCTGAAATGTGCAAAGATAAAGATTTTATTTTTACAACGATCCTCTAAACATCCAGAGTTAATGACTTACGTAGGTACGTAATTGCATAACAACCAGTTCGGTGGAAACAACGTAGGCTCGCATAGGATGTGTGATGTATATCTTAAAGTTAAATGGAGCCCCGTCTGAGGTTATTTTCCAGCATTTACAGGAAAACCGCGAACCGCCTAAATTTTTAGATAAATTGCAGACTTGTAGAGTGAAAATTATTACACACGCAGTCTTCTTAATAAAGTAAAAATGATGGCTGCATATTCCCGGTGGAAAGCAAAAGTTGTGAATAGAATCCTACTACGCAAAACAATACGATATCATGTAAATTTCTCGACTCCTACGTGATTCAGTTTCATGTGCAAATACAGGATCATTAACCTAGAATAATGAAAGTAATTGAAGAGTCATTTAGGCACAAACACCATAATTTTTGAGTTACACAACTTGTCTGATGTACTACCTGTTAAACGGAAATAACTAATTATTGTCTAACAAAAGGTCTTAAACGCGTCAACATTAAAATTTTATTAGCAAGGAAATCTTATTGCTTGTTGTACCTGACTTGGTTTCCTGATGATTTCTCTATTAGCAATTAACACTGTTTTTCTCGTAGCGCCAGCCTATGACATAAAAGCCAATCATTGTAATTTATGCACAATTAAATGCTTGCATAACAATTTTATTTCTATTTGCAATTAATAATACGTCAACAGATAACTCTTCTTGATACATATAGCAATATTTCGATTATTAAAGATCTTATGTTATTAAAATTGCAATGATATTAAAATTGCAGTGATATTAAAAATGCAATGATATTAAAATTGCAATGATATTGAAAATGTAATGTTATTAAAAATGTAATGTTATTAAAAATGTAATGTTATTAAAAATGGAATGTTATTAAAAATGGAATGTTATTAAAAATAGAATGTTATTAAAAATCTAAAGTTATTAAAACTTTAAAGTTATTAAAAATCTAAAGTTATCCAAATAACCATAAAAAACATTCCATTATCTCAATCGCTAATTACACGCCTTTTATGTTGTCCTATCTTCCAATCTATTACCATTAACGCTGTATGTGTTATTTTTGCACGCAGTTTCACACGATATGAATATTTATTGTTGTTTTTTATCAAGTGCGGAAAAACGGATATAAAGTCGCTACAACAGCACCTTTCCTTTGCAAATAATAATAACAAAGAAACACGTTAGCAGTCAGCCTGTGTAGTTTGTTTGTTTACTCTGAATCTGAGTTGCAAAAGTCGTATACGCACAAGATTTTTATGGGGCACACTATTATCGTATTGCGCAACGCTTTCGGCATTACCTCCGAACGAAACATTAATTTCCAGCCGAACGGACCAATTTTATTATGTATTAAATGGCCACGTTGGACACTAATGGCGTGTAATTGTGCTGAAATGGTAGCCTACTTCTTAAAGAATTATTCCGACATTCTTTTGCACGCTCAATCTGCAAATTGGCAGCTTAAATCATTGCTAAATTGTCCGCCAACTAGTTTTTCCGAGAAACAATAGCCAAACAGAAACTATTCCTCCACGGTTCCCAGCTGAATTGCCATTAAAAGCGGTATATGTGCACAATTGGCGGAGGCGCGCTGCAACTTTCTGTCAACTTAATACAGCGCGAATACTAATATACTAATCGTGCGTAATTTTGTTCGTTCCACGAATTCTTGGTATATTTTGTTTAGACTCTTACGTTGCAGCCGTTGTGCATTTTGTACTCGGTGCATGTGTGAAACGAAAGCGTAGATAAATATTTAAAATATGAATTTGCAGTGTCTAATGTCATGTTTGCATATCCCGGAGTATTCTCCATGGCTTTAGTTTTTATTTCCCAAACACGTTTGAAGCAACATCGAGCAAATACGCCCGTGCATAAAACGCGCATAAAAGATAATGCACTTACCTTACGTATGTAGATATGCTGGAAAATAACTTAAAGTATGGCTAGAGACCTAGCAGGGAGCTCTAAAACAGATAAATAGGTGTAAACGTAAAAAAACACATTTAGTCACATCTAATTAGTGCCGGCTTATCGTGATTGTCAGAGTCGATTACGACTGATAACGCCTCGTGCATTATTCCTAGCTCTATAATTTAAACTATGCAAAACGTGGATGCGACCTTATTGTTTGTAAATTTTTTTGTGCGCGGTCGGAACAAATAACTGATTTGTGTGACTGGAAAATATTACATAATTGTAGCTGAAATGGCCGCGCTTAAAAATGCTTAAATTCCACGACCGATTACCATCGATCATCATTAATCTCTCCTGAATACATCAGTGTATGTTTGTGTCCAGATAAGATGCGAGCCGATGTTTTGATGGATTTAAAACAAATAATGTGACCGCAGTTAAGCTAGATGTAGACGGCGAATTGTGATGGGAGTGAGGAAGTGCACTTAAATTTCGTGAAGTTCGGTGCAGGCTCTCATGGCGTCTTACTTTCGATGGATGAAAGGCTCTAAGAAGGAAGAGGACTTTCTGCAGAAACCCAGGAGCCGCTCCTTGGACGCTAGAAGCTTGGAACTTTCTGGGATTAGACTTATTCAAAACGTATGTTTAAATTGCATAACAATATAAAATTGGGAATCCGAATAATAATAATAATATATTAACAACAATAAGCTATTTAAATATTTCAAGTTTTGGAAAAAAGAAGCAAAACGATGTATAAAGCTGCGTAGTTTTGTTTTGCAAAAGCAACCTTCAACCTACTGCATTTTAAAGTTGAATACAGTCGCATTTGCACCGACCGAATAATTCCGGATCTTCCAATTGACGAGTGAAAGAGGTCAATTAACTCGATTGTTACATATTTGTTTGCACTATTTGCAGTGCATTATTATTTAGCATGAATTCGCATTTCCAAAACGTTTAGTTTATGAAAAATTAGTTTTTTGAAAATGAAGTTTATGAAAATCGGGTTTTATGAACATGAAGTTTATGAAAGTCGAATTTTTTGAAAATGAAGTTTATGAAAATCGAGTTTTTTGAATGTGAAGTTTATGAAAATCGAGTTTTTTGAATATGAAGTTTATGAAAATCGGGTTTTATGAACATGCAGTTTATGAAAGTCGAATTTTTTGAAAATGAAGTTTATGAAAATCGAGTTTTTTGAATGTGAAGTTTATGAAAATCGAGTTTTTTGAATTTGAAGTTTATGAAAATCGGGTTTTATGAACATGCAGTTTATGAAAATCGAATTTTTTGAAAATTAATTTTGTCTAAATTAGGTAGTTAAAAATTAAGTTTTTGAAATTTAAGTTTGTCTAAATTAAGTTGCTAAAAATGAAGTTTATCAAAATTAAGTTAAAAATTTTTGAAAATTAAGTTTTTAAAAATTAAGTTTTTAAAAATTAAGTTTTTGACAATTAAGTTGTTAAAAATTTGGTTTTTGAAAATTAAGTTGTAAAAATAAGGTTTGGAAATGAAATTGTTAAAAATTAAATTTTTAAAAATGAAGTTATTCAAAATTAAGTTGTTAAAAATTAAAATTTTCAAAATTAAGTTGCTAAAAATTAAGTTTTTCAAAATTAAGTTGTTAAAAATTAAGTTTTTCAAAATTAAGTTGTTAAAAATTAAGTTTTTGGAAATAAAATTTAAATAAGTTATGCTAAATAGATTTTCAATGTAGTAACTTGAACAGAAGGAACATCGCAAAAATGCGTAGATAAAATCTTCGATAATGAAAGCCAGAGTTAATACTACTAAATTCGGTTAAGCTCCAATCTTGATTTGCATTAGATATCTATTTTTTATTTATAACGTTTTAACCACGGGATATTTCCGAATTGAAATTCATTCTATTTATGTACATTAATATAATTTTACAATGGCGTTATCTACCTGTACTGAAGTGTTGTTTTTACGGGGCAACTGGCAACTAAATTGATTATAAAAAAGCAATAAGCCCGCTTGAATGCATAAATGAATATTGCCATTATTTAACACCTTGCAACTTGGAATAAAGTTTACATAACTGCATTAATCACGGCGAGATTCTACTTGATTGACATAATAGGGTTATGGTTAAATCTATCAAACTTTGTCGACTACTGGTCACGTTTACCACAGGCCAGTTTCTCTGTAATTGATGGGAAAAGTACTGAAATGGACGTGTTGTTTCGTTCCTTCGTTTCAACGTTGTTTCGTGGTTCAATTAGACAATCGTTGACGCAATTCAACGATAGTTATCTTTTTTTCTATTATTCAACTTGGGTATGTTGCCGACTTTAAATGGCTTCAATTAAGAATCGTAAACCTTGATAAAGGTTAATTTTAAGTGCGCCTTTCCACTCACCTGTAGCCTTATCTAATATGTGGCAGGTATATGGCAATAATTTTATTCCCCTTGGAGCTGTAGTTGCAACTACAGTTGATTCGGTTAAGTCTTCAAAAAGGCGGATTTTGCAATAAGTAAACGTCAGGTCACAAGTGACTAATGTAGTTCTGTAAAGTATAACTTACAGAATTTATTAAATCGTTTCGCATTTTTTGCCGTCAAGTCTCTCTTGACACAGTTCTGTTGTATAGCAAATCTTGAGGATTATAAATGATTCCTGTAAACCTGTCACTAAGGCACCTTGTTATTAATTTGGGTTTATATTGTGTATGTGTTATATTGTATGTTGAAATCATTTGCATTATCTCCCCCGTATGCAGGACACAACAATATGAACTTTCCCCTTGTTAATTTGATATTTTGGTGCTGAAATGAGACCATTTTTTCAATTAAGTATACGAGCACATAATACACTTATGTGGTACGAGTATATATTTCACATTTAAATCTGCCTGAAGGTAATTTTTAAAGCAGAGTTATTCTTTGTTATTTTTACATAATGCACAATTAAATTATTTAAATACATATTCTTCTATGGTCGTACAGACAAGTACGCATCTTAATGTTGTAAAAAAAATTTAATTAAATACAAACACATAAAACAATCAATGGGCCCTAAGAACAATCATAATGCATTTAACACTGCGACTGCAGAATACAGCGACTAATTCAGTATTGGAAATTGCACCTTTAAGAACACCTGAGTTGCCAGGTTCCGGATGTAAGCAATAAATTAAATTAATTACTTTCATAAAATGCCACATTACAAACATCTCCAAACAACAAGCGTTTCTCCTGCTAAAGTTGTTCGCCTAGTTAGTATAGTGTAAGTCATGTAAATATAAATAAACAATAATAATAAACAATAATAATAAAAATGTGCCCATTAAATTTTAACGCGGAATTACTTTCGGTTTCCAATTTCTATCGGTTTTACCTTTCACGTGCTTTAAGTTTTGTTTTTCGCATTTGCTTCGGAGAGGTTTCTGACACCAATTTTATCTAAGAAGTTACATTGTCTTAATTAAAGATATTTAGAATATTTAGGTTCTTGAATAAACAAGCAAATTGTGACATAAACCGTAGTTGTAATAGAGAGACAAATTTGTCCAGTTTCTTCCCGGAAGCAATCAATGCTAATAGGATTTTCTTTCGCTCACGCACACACACTCATTCAAACAATGATTAATGGGGTAACTTACCTCATCCTTGCCTTATCGTTGCAATTATCGTTAGAACACCTCCTAAGGAGAATTCGCTACTAGTAGAGCTGCTATAATTTTCCAATTAATCCTTTTGACGTCTTACTGGTAGGATTAGATCCTCGGATAATTTCATAGTTTAATTTTGGTCTAAAAATAGGATGCAAATGTTCTTCTTGTCAGTGTGTGTTGTTTGTCTCTGGAATACCAATTACCTAGCATTAGGGTATTTATGAATTGGTCTAATTTTACTGTTGTTACTGTACCTTTTAGACAGTAACAAGAAATTTAAAACTAAATTAATTAAAGATGTTAAAAGTAGAATAACTACAATTAATTATAAATAAAAGTTGTTAAAAGTATTACTAAGTTGCTAATAGTTATTTCTTTTGTTACAGAGAGCACAACAGCAAGGTGGGTTTTCTTCGTTAATTATTTATGAGGTGTAATTAAAAGGTAGGTGTATTCCTAGCGTGCTTTAAACAATTAAGAACAAAACTGCTAATATATTCAAAATATAGCGGCAATTGAAGCACGCGACTCCCGGAATAGTTCCGCGTTGTTTCCACAGATGCCTCCACGCGTTCGTCCGTGGAACCAATCGTTATTTCTCGCTTTCCACGAACGCAGATTCGGTTCGCAGCCTCACTATTGAATTTATTGCCACAGATCTATGCTATTGCAGCAGTTACTATTGCAGAATCTACTGCGCATTCACTCAATTACGCGTTTTATTTATTTAAAACTTATCGATTATTGCTCGCATTTCCCTCACTGCATTAGGAGTTTGCAGTTTTATTACTTTTATGATTATTTTTATAAATTGAAATTAGCGAGGGTGAATTACGCATTTGTTTTTCCTGGGTTTGCGTCTGGGGTTGTCTTTCCCAAGTTGCGAACCAAGGACTCCTTATCGATTTAAATTAGTTTTTCGTTTTGGGGCTAAGTTTGCTGCATAGACGCGGTTATTAAACTATCCGTTGGGCTAGGAGACAAGCAATTTCCAAGAGGAATCCCAGTTAATTAAGGGAAAATCCTGGCGAATCGAATTTTAGAGTTTGTTTGGAAATGCATAGCCATTTTTGCTCTCTTTGTAAACAGTGCACTTTATGCAGCTCATCATCAAGGTTGAGCGCTATCTTCCGCAGCGGGGGCAATCCTCGGCATAAAAATAGCTCTATTGGTTCTTAAAGCTGCACTGAAGAGCCCACTTTTTATTCTGCGTCGTAGTTTCGTTGGTTTAATGTAATCTCTGCAGGAACCGCTATGAAATTGAACGATCGGGTTATTTTCAGTATACTTACTTGGAAATTGAATTTTCAATATATTTACTTGTAAATTGTGTTTTGAGTAGGTGTATTTACTTGAAAATTGTATTTTCAGTATATTATTTATTTTTATTATTTTTTTAATATCACTATTATTATTATTATTATTATGTGGGCGCCGCTTATAAGACTCACTTTGGGATCGACAAAAAGTGAGTCTTATAAGCGGACGAGTCTTGTAGGCGAAAGGGAAAAAATGATAATAAAAATTTTTTAATTCACGAAAAAACTGTATTTTATCAGGTAATGTATGAGTTGATGATAATGTTCAAATGAATAATATATAATTTATGATGGTTTAAAAAAAGTGATTATTTTAGAATGTTTTTTATTCTTTTCTATTATTTCGAGAATGTATCTCTCGTAATCGTAGTGCCTTTCAAAATTCGTTCCTTGGTGCTGCACAGCTCTCCTCAACACCCCTAGTGCTCGTAGAACCTCAGAGTGTGAAGGCGGAAGCGTCACTTCATCAGTTTCCGCGAAGACGAGGCCGAGGGTATGCGGGACTGTTTTATTTTATTTCGGATATTCTGGGAAACTGAGTCCTATATCCGGAGTGCCGAGTCTTATAATCGACTTTTTTTTGTGTATTTGGATACGTTCGGAACGTTCTATTTGATTCTGATTCTTACAGGCAGCTGAGTATTATAACCCATGAGTCTTATAAGCGGCGCACAGTGTTGCAAATGGACATTCTAGCGCGCCAAAATTATTTAGCTCGATATATTGAACATTTTTAATGTAAAATGCTTATGAATGTTATTGTGTATACTATTAACAGTTATTGTATGTCATTTTGTGGAAACTTTTGTACCTTGTAGAATGCCATGAGAAGTTACGTTAAAGTTTCTGTCTTCAAAATTCACGGAAAAAGTTTTTAAAATATTTATTTGGTTCGTCATCCATTTGACTTCTTGTTTAGTCAGATCTGTTGTTTCTTTTTTAAATAATATCTTCACCGGTCAACAGAATCGTGTAGATGAAGGTCTTGGATTGTTCCAAATAATATGTTTTTTATTGTTATTTAAAAATAATTGTAATGGCACCAGTGAAATTTGGAAAATATCTGAATCTTTTCCTTCAATATCTTCTTCTTCGCCACTAGAAAGTTTCATTTTATAGAGACTATGTCCACTACTACCATCACAGTCCCATTTCAATATGAAACTGAAATTGGTTTCTTCAAGATCGTATAACACTTCCTTTTGTGCAGAAAATATCCTTTCAATAGTATGCTGTAACAGTGCACAAAGTCTTATTTCTGTACTTACATCTGTTACCTTTATAGCGGAGTCTATGGGATAGCAAGCTTTTTTTGATACAAGTACGTCTTTATATATAGGAAATATGTTTACGTCTTTTGCTCTTACCATTTTTCTGAAGTTACTGTATCTATGGTAAGTTAAATCATTTTCAATATAAAATGATAACGTTTCTTCAGGTGTATAAGGTTTTGTTTTCGTCTGAGCACCAACAAAATATTTTTTATACCTGCTCGCTCTTTTTGGGGACGTTTGAGTAATATCTCTCAAAACATGAGCAGCATCTCTACTACCTGATGCATATAAAGACATTTGAGTGGCAAAAGCAAGGTTATCTGGTGAATGACCATCTGCATTTTTTTTAGCAATTCGTTGTTGAGATCTTTTACTGCTTTCATTGAAAGATTTTTTGGGTCTACCTGCACTGCTAGTTGAGGGACTTGTAAACGCGTCTTCCGTTGTTACCTGGACAGACGATGACCCTGACCGATTTCTTACAATAGTCTTTATGACTTCACGAAGTTTTAATTACCCGGACAATCATTTACTGCTCTGCTTACAAAAATTGTTCTGGTGACGACCGCTTTGTTTCCATTTTCTATTGAACGCTGTAATAAAGTTTTGGGCAATGGGTTTTAAGGATTTTAAAACGGGATTATCTCTAGAAACATCAAGATTCAATTTCTCAGCAACATAATGACTAAGTAGTTTCTTCTCGTCCTTCCTATCCCGAAGAAATGCGACTAAGTCATTATGTAGGATTACGCACGGTTCTAAAAAAAAAATTGTTGAGTTCGTGTCGTACGTCTCCGCACTTTCTAGATATTACTATATGAAAGTATATTAAATTTGTGAAATTTTGATATAAAAATTATTACGTCTGCGGGCGGCCTTCATAACTAATATCCCATGCAAACATTAAATAAGCAAAAAAATTACACATCTCTAATAAACTTTTTTTTTGAATTATAATCTTATATTTATTGAAAATTTCTTATACAAATTGAAAGTACATACCATCAGAATTGCTCTCCATTTTTCTTCGATTAAAAATTATTCACAGAAACTATTTTATAGTACGCTTAAAACGAACAAAATTTGTTAACAACGAACCACTCTCTACAAACGTTCAAGTTTAACTGTCTGCTAAGGGTGTTAGGGAACAATACCTTAGGGTTCTTAGAACGGATGTATAATAAAATTATTCATTTCTGAGGACCATAATTTTTTTAATTTTGGCGCGCTAGAATGGCGCGTGGCTGACGTGATACTGTGAAACATGTTCGGATGACCATGCCGCTTCTTTTTTCCATTGCACCCTACCCAGTATTTCTTATGGTTTCACTATAATGACAACTGTCACAATCGTACCCACTCTACCCTACTTAATAAACCGATTTTTTATAAAATTCCAAGAGCTCTTCATATGCCTCTTTCTTTAATTTTTTATTGGAATAACTATCATTTTAACTTTCTATAAACAAGGATGCGATGGGTAAAGGTTGATGAATACCGAAATAAATGGGAACGTGTCGTTCATTTTATTGATTAGTCCAAACAGTGATCAACAGAAATCAGTAGTGAATGGTCTGATCTTTCATTTTCCATCTTTGCAACTTATCTTAAAAGTTTCTCTTCCTGCACTCTCGTATAACTGTATTGATGGTTCTACAAACTACGTCACAGGTCATCATTCGTTATTCTGACCAGGAATCCTGTTTCCTTTCTCAGGACTTTTGTCCTAAAACTTTATAGTGTTTTCTTATTTTTTGTCCCAATTTTAGGCCCACCGCAGACCAGAGATTTTTAATCGACCGATAGTTTAATCGAATGTTTATTAGTATAACAGGTAAATGTGAGTGCGCACACCTAAGCGATTCTAGTCAGTCGAATAAAAAGTTGGATAAAGTCCAGGATTTCCATTCAACTAAAAAGTTCGCCAACTATCAGCCGATTGCTTATCAGTATGGTGCACTAATGAGACTGCGCTCACTCACCAATTATTTAATCGGTCACCGCTATCCAGACTATTATAGTATATTGTTTTTTGTAATGTCCTTCATTATGAATCGTCAACTTTCCTTTCACCAACCTATTATCACATATAAACAGATTGCACATGTTTATGGAACAAAAGGTTGCCAATTTTGTCTTAAAATGGCAACTCAAACTGTTCAAAAGAGGCGACGCTCCATTAGATGGCTGCACTGCCGCTGTAAATGCCGTTTGTAACAAAACTCAGTCTGGTTGTTGCGCCGATTTTGACAGACAAATGTAACCGTCCAGGAGCCATAAGTTTGTCTATTCATATATCTAAATGTTTCTGTTATATTCGAACGTGTTACAAGTACTCCCGAAAATGTAGATTTGTTTCCGAAGTTATTCCCGCCAACGTATTTGCTACACCAACTACGTCATCTTACGAGCTAATGCGCAAAGACAATAAAATAAATCGACGCACCGCTTGTATAGGCAACCGGCAGGTAGTAGTATAGAATGAGCAATTTGGGTTATCTGTGTTATTATTATAAATGGTATGACCCAACATTCACGGTTTGCCTTCTTCATATTTCTTCGTCTAATAATGGCAATAATAACTGCTTTCAACCTTTTAGTGGCCACAACTCAACAGATTATCCGATTTCGAATTTGTAGTGTGCGCATCAACAGTCAACCAAAATATAGTTTAGTTTGGCTAGTGTGCGCTCTGCAATTAAACCAGACTAAACTATCGGCCCATGGAACTCTGGTGTGTGGTGGCTCTTAAGCTAGATGCATACATACAACTTTCAGAATGACTAAACTGTTGAGTTGAAATCGTTTAGAATCACAATTTTATGCCGACTACACTGTTTAGTCGTTACGGTGCGCATACAGTCAACAGTTGTCGTAGAGATTTTCTTATAAAGCATCATTCGATTAGACATCACTATTTAGGCTGTTTTCACCCTGAGCGGTTTTGTCTGTACGGATTTAATGCGGCTCAATCCAGATAGAATAATGGCATGTAGAATATTATGAGTCGTTCACACACACACACACATGGATGCCGACGTGTGTGAAAGCACATATAGTGAAAGGTCTCATAATATTTTACATGCCATTACTCTATCCGGATTGAGCACCATTAAATCCGTACGGACAAAACCGCTTAGTGTGAAAACAGCCTTAGTCGAGTGTATGCCCACTCTAATATATAGCCACAGACAAACCTCTTGATCGATAGTTGTCCAACAAAAAGTCATAGAGAACAAGAAACATGCTAAAATACATACTCCCTCTGTCCGAATATAAGAGTCCCATTTTAATACAAATTTGTGTATAAAATGGGACTCTTAATTTCGGACAGAGGGAGTATTACTCATAAAATAGTGAAGGCCAAACCACGCCACTGTTTTTAGTGTTTTGATTAGTGCCGATCTGTCATTTATTTTTTTACGCCAAATGCCCAGCTGAATGTTTGCCATGCCAACATGAAGTTCCATTGGTGACTTGGTTGATTAGCTGGGTTTTAACTTTATGACAGCGGCAACGATTTTCATTTATTTTTGTCATAGGAATTATCAATTTTGGTTATACATAATAAATTTATGAAACCTGCGGGCGGGTCACTCGGGGCGCTTAGCATAATGGATAGCCACAATTTAAAGAGAACTGCTTTTGAGTCCACGCGCATATACAGGGTGGTCCTGGGTAGTGGGCCTATCAAATAACTCCTTTGTTTTCTAAATTGCTGCAACAAAATTTCAGACATTTGTTGTACACCAAAAATTGCATTTTTTGATGTATTGAACAACTTCATAGCACTTCCGGTTTGACCGGAAATAACATGAAATCTCTTATATAGATAGGGAACCTCATATTTTTTGTTCTTATTCTTAATCTACAAGGTGCCCCTAATCCAATAATACCACATTTGTAAATTTTCAAGTCACAGATTCATTTTTATTTTCAATTTTAAATGTAATGTGAGGTGTTCGTAAATCAGCAAAAACTTTTCTTCAGCAACTCGAAAGACAGTTTAAATACATTTTAGAGTATCATCATTCACCATTTATGAATTATAAGCAAATTAAATTTCTTTTTAAAAAATCTCAACTTTTTCAAATGGAATCACAATGGGCCGTCGAGATATTTAAAATCTACATAATAATGTGTGGGCAGGCATATTGGGTACAAACATAATAGGTCCTATAATATTCGATGGGCATCTTAACAGTGAGCGGTATTTACAATTTTTAAGGGAAAATGTTGAAGATTATTTAGATGATCTGCCTTTACAAGCGATGGCCAACTTGCACTTTCAGCAAGATGGTGTGCCTCCTCACAATGGTAGAAATGTCTACACATTTTTATATGAAAGATATGGAAAACTATGGATCGGCACTAATGGACCCATTAGGTGGCCTCCAAGATCACCAGATCTTACACCGCCGGATTTCTTTCTGTGGGGTTATTTGAAAGACATCGTATATGCCATGCCTGTACAAAACAGGGAACAACTCGAACATCGTGTAACCCCCGTAATGCTTCAAAATTTGATGCGGGATATTAGAGAAAGAACAAACTTGTGTGTTCAAGAAATTGGTGGGCGATTTGAACAATTGTTATAATTTTTTTTTAGGACAATAATTTAATATAATAATTTGATAGTTTAGTTTTATTTAAAAGTATTTAATATGGGTATCAATGTATTTTAAATATCTGGACGACCCATTGTGATTCCATTTGAAAAAATTGAGATTTATTAAAATGAAATTTCATTTGCTTATAATTCATAAATGGTGAATGATGTTATCCTAAAATGTATTTAAACTGTCTTTCGAGTTGCTGAAGAAAAGTTTTTGCCGATTTACGAACGCCTCACATTACATTTAAAATTGAAAATAAAAAGGAATGTGTGAATTAAAAATTTACAAATGTGGTATTATTAGATTTGGGGCACCTTGAAGATTAAGAATACGAACAAAAAATATGAGATTCCCTATCTAAATAAGAGATTTCATGTTATTTCCGGTCAAACCGGAAGTACTACAACAAATGTCTGAAATTTTGTTGCATCAATTTAAAAAATAAAGGAGTTATTTGATCTATCCAGGATCACCCGGTATAGAGATTATCGATCATTCATAGATAACATCTTTACAAATGCAGATGTCTTGGAAATGAGTGTTCTCTCCTCACTTGGTGACCATGCAGCTTAGCGGATTGTGGTATCTCACAGTTGATGCAGACCTAAGGACACTTGGATGGTGCGAAGGTTCAGTACTTTTGTTAGTTGCTGTTGCAGCCAGACTGGACCATGGGGGATTACAGGGGAGACTCTACATCTATATACCAGGGTAAGTGATGGAGATTCGGACTTGCGGGAGGCGGCTCAGACTTTAAGACGCATTTCTGTCGTCTTGCAGACGAAGAAAGGAGGTCTAGCAATTTAAAAAAGATTCTCGACTCGGACAACAGGCAGAAGACAGTATAGTCCATAATTAGGGAGGAGACCGGGATTAGGAGGGGATGTAGTGTGCTGGGTTCCGAGGTGTCGACTCGTGAGACCTTTAATGAGTATGTTGTTACATTAGCCGAAAATAATGTAAAGAAGATCGGGGAGAGGACCTGCAAGGAACAGTTTCATTTCAGAGCTTATCCGGTTGGGAGTTCCGACTCTAGCATGTTTTTCGCGCCCACGACGATTGATGAGGTGATCTCTATTATACGCAGTCTAAAAACGAAGTCAACTGCCGATATCTACGGTCTATCAACAAAATTAATTAAGCAAGAGGGTCACATTTTAGTGTGGGCTCTCACCGAGATGTTTAATGAGTGCTTCTTGGTCGGGATTTTTCTTTTTTGCCCGGATTACACCTATTTATAAGAAGGGAAATATAGTGGACTATATGAGCTATCGTCCCATAGCCATTCTTCCGCCCCTATCAAATATTCTAGAGGCTCTTACGGGCAAATAGAGTTTCGAATTTTTTCAAGTCCAGGGGCCACTTTGCTGGGGAGCAGTGTGGCTTTCCACCCGGACTGGGGACTCGGGATGCCGTGTTCTCTCTTCTCGACTTTGTCCGGGGCGCTTTCAAGGACCGGAATAAGTGTGTAACTCACATGTGCGACTTGACCTTAACTTTTGATAGCATGTCACACTCAATGTTCCTTGGGAAGGCAGAATATTATGGGATTAGAGACGTGGCAAATGATTTACTGAGGTCTTATCTTTCGGGCAGACGACAGCTGCTGTCACTGGATGGTAGGAAGAGTGAACTGCTCAGGGTGACGAGAGGAGTGCTCCAGGGTTCCCTTCTGAGATCACTCCTCTTCATAATATTCATGAATGACCTGCCCGTAAACCTGTGCTGCAAGACAGTGATGTATGCCGGTGACATGACGCTTCTTCTGTCTGGGAGTTTTTTCAGTGACGTCCGGGGGAGGATTGGGAGAGTTGCTGATCTTGCCGGGAGATGGTTCGATGCTAATAAGCTCTACGTAAATGGTACTTAGTTGGCTACAATAAGCCTTTACTGCGGACAGGCATGTTGCGATATATGAACCGGTGAAGTTTCTGGGGTTGTGGTTGGACTCTAGACTAGCCTGGGGCCACCAGGCCGAAAAATTGGCAGACCGTCGGGATTGGCGCGGCGCTGATGGCATATCACGCATTATTTGGTTCCGTCTTGACCTATGGCATAGAGGTCTGGGGTTATAGTGCGCACTTGAGGTGTGTCTTGACGGCGCAGAAGAGAGCCGTCCGTCCCTGGAGAGACTATAGAGTCGAAAGACGTGCAGATCGCTCTTCAGGATCTACAGGATTATGACCGCACCCTCGGTCTACATATATAGGGTGCTCACACATCTTCACGGGGTTTCCGTCGGACTTGCGAAGCGGAGTGACATTCATGATTACCTCACGTGACGCCGTGCTGATCTGCGGGTGCCTTTTATGCGATTGCAGTGCTCATTTGGTGGGGATTTGCGGTATCAGCTGTATAATAAATACCCAGTCGAATGCAGGGATATGAAGGTTAGCGTTTTTCGCAGGAGCCTTAGGGAGTGTCTGTTGGAGGGTGCTCCATACAATGTGTGCTTTTTTTTTCTTTTGTGTTTTGAATATATTTATAGTTTTCTGCATTGTAATTGATTTCTTTTGTTAATTGAATTTAATTTCTTTATTGTGATATCTTGTTTTGACTTGGGTTGTAAAGCCTTAATAAAGATTATGATTATTATATAACAAGCATTCTTTAGACTGGTGATCTTTAGCTACACAAATTGTAGATACGGCACCTTTGCAGTGGGTAACAGTACATATATATCATGTTTAAGTTTAAATGTAATAGAATTAAAAAATTTTTAAAAGCATTTTTGTGTTGATTTTACTACAGATAAACAGATTGCTAATGTTTATGAAACAAAAGGTTGCCAATTTTGTCTCAGAATGGCGACTAAAACTGTCCGAAAGTGGCGACGCTCCGCTAGATGCTGTGCACCGCTGCTGTAATTGTGATTTGTAACAAATCTGTCTGATTTTTGCACCGTGTTTCACAGAAAATCGTAACCACCATGGAGTCATAAGTGCTTTTATTTATATGTCTAAATTCTTATGTTATAAATTGTATTATTTCTTGTCACTTCGGGTTAAACCAGAAGTGACATGTAAGTGCTTTATAGTTAAAAAAATCTGTTTTATTGGGTACAACAAATATACCAACACTCATTAATTTGTCTCTTAAAACAAAAAAACTATAGAGGTACCCCGCATTTCAGGACCACCCGGTATTGCGCATGCTCATTGTCCTCTTAAAAGAGACTATCATGCATTATTTGTTTGACCGCGTCCAACCAGCAGTGTCCTCTTAAGAGAGAGACTGATATTAACGTTACTTATGGTATTCATTCCGCACTTGCCATAAATGTCCGGACAATAGAGATGTACCTAAGGAGAGATTTCACTGTATAGCAGAATAATTGGCCAACTTTCATGTATGTAAGATCTGCTATTTATCTTAAAAGTGTGTGATGGGGAGTTATTCTTCACATTGCTAAGGTAGATTCTTGTTAGTAAAAGAGAACGATGGTTAAAGCAGTGAAGTACCAACCTCAAAACAGCTGTTCTCCTTTACGAACGTTCATAACAGATTCGAGAGGTTGCTGTTTTGAGGTTGGTACTTCCTTACTTTAATCATATGTTTAGTTAATACAGAGGGGATTATTTGCCGCCCACCTAGAAAACAAATTTTTTCAGTTGTTTGAAGATTCAGCTCTTGTTTTTTACTAAAACGCGCCAGCTCTCATAATTCACGTTTTAGTTTAAGTTTTGTTAACTTGATGTCGAGATCGTTTGTATGTATTTAAATCGCCAATTTTAGTTTACGTCAGAAAAAAGTACTTTTATCAATTCAACAAAAACTGGAAATAATAAAACAAATTGAAAATTGTGCATCGAAGAAGCAAATGCAATTAAAATATGGAGTAGGAGAATGCACCATCAGAGATATTTATAAACAAGAGGATAAATTTATCAACATCGGATAACTCCTTGATGAAAAATAAAAACTATGAATAGGAGCCTGCATTTATGAGGGACTAGATACAGCACTTTTGGAGTGGGTGACTAAGTACATACATGTTATGACTACGTTTAAACCTAATAAGAATGAAACAATTTTTAAAAGCATTTCTCTGTTGATTTTGCTACTTTGTGGATAATCTGTGAAATTCGCTTATCCGCGATTGCCGAACCACCCATTATCGCGGATAATCGGGAAACAGAATAGCTTCCTCTGCCTTAGCAATGTAAAACAGAATAGCTCCCAATATCAACTTGTTTTTTTTTCTAACATCAATTTAATTGTTGTTTATTATTCAAAGAGAGAACCCTATTTTTTCTATTAGTCCTAATAGAGTTAATATACATTTTTTATTGGTCGTGATGTTTTATTACTTGTAACATATGTAATAATAAATATAAGGCTCTTTCCAACGAGACAATTTGTACAATTCAATGTATAGTGTACATGTACTATTTTCAAATCCATTACTTTGCATAATAGTACAAGGGGCAGTTTAATAATCAGATGTGTGTTGGAACATTTCTTGTGTGAAATGAACGTAAAAGCAAAACAAAAAATTCGAACAAAGTTCATCTTGCGATCATTCAGTTTTTGATGCAGCAAAAGAAAAACAAAAAAACTAGAAGCAGTTACGAAATTATTGAAAAATCCAGAGACTATCCGAACACACAAAATAATAATTAGTAATAATACTTTTAATTTTTATCCTGGGTACTAAGGTCTAGTAGATAAATAAAATTATTATAACTTTCTAAATGTTTGAGTTTTTATAGGGTACATTGTAATAAGAAATAATGTTATGATAATTTTATTAATCTACTAAAAGTTCTTACTTCAATTTAATTTACTTCTTTGAAAATAATTGTATCGTTTTATGGCTTTGTTTCATCCCCACGTCCGACTAGTTCATGTATTAGTCAAACGATCAGAAGTGCATCAATAGTATGCACAGTTTATAAATATTTATGTACTGCACAATTTGTTGAAGAACTTCTGGTCGTCCGACTAGTACGAGAACTAGTCGGACGTAGAGGCTGGAACAAAGCTTATATTTCTTATCCTTTTCTACTTATATTGTGAAACAAATAAAATATGCCTTCTATTACTGTAGGACAGAGGTAATAAAAAAATAATATTATAAATAATAATAATAATAACGAATCCTTACCTGTTGTCCACTAGCAGATCTATTCCTCAAAGGAAAATTAAAAGGATTATGTACAGGGCTGTTAAGTGTAGGGATCATGTTGCCCAACGCACTAAAATGCGACAGTCTTTGGGTTAAGTCCATTGTACCTTGCTCCACGACTGTTATAATGACCCATATGGCATCTGCGGAGAAGGTCATAAATAATAGAAAGATTACACAAAATGAGAGATGTTTTTCTGAGAGAGATTGGGATTGTCTTAGTAAAGAAATTGGTACGACATAGATAATTAAATTTAAACTTGTTATTAAAAATAATACTTAATATTTAGTTGTCTCATCAGCTCAGTATTATGTCTTTTTTTTTATTCTAAAATAATCATGTTCTACTGATTTATAAATATTTTATCTAAAGTTTTCGTAGTTCCAAACAATCATCATAAATCTTATGATTGAGATAAAATATTGGAATAAAGAAAGATGGTTTTATATGATATGGCCTAATTTGTCTTAAAATCAAAACAAACCATGCAAAGGACTGTAATTACTTTGTATGTACACATTTAAATATGAAGGGATATTAAATTGGGAAACTGATTTATATTAAAAAAAATTAGAATCTATACCTCCAAAGTATGAACCCCCAGGGGTACACAACCTCCACTTGCTTTGGTATATTCCAGGAACTGCAGGACTCCTCATTTCCAGTGTTACAGTGCGTCCTTCGCCAGGTTGGATAACAGGCACTTGCAAGGATTCTGCCCCTAATCTTTCACCACCAGCACATTGCAAATAACACCCTACAGGCCACGGTTCGTTTCCATTATTGTGAAGTAGCCAGGTTTTTTGAAATAGAGTGTTTGGCTCAATGTTCTCGTATTCACTGGCTACGGGGTCGTTTAAGATGCACATTGATGGAAGCTTGTTGGGGTTTTCTACATCGAAATATGAGCAAATCGCCGCCTGTAGGTTCCAGTTGTTCATGTCCAGAAAAAATGTGGCAGCTGCATATGACACATGGTTGCCTACTACATTTTGCAGTTCTTTTATCAGCTCCTCTCTGTCCGTAGTTCCCATGCAACTAAATTGTTGGAGTAACGATTGCTCTAGGTCTATCCCTCCACTACCGGTAGGGTTACTAGCTGTGTTGTCTATATTCATTTTTACGATCACCTAAAATATTTCATTAACTTACAGTGTTCCTGAATATGTACTTACAGTACAAATATTGTTTTCTAACATGTCAATACAATTGAAAATAATTAAAAGAATTCGTCTAGATAACCAACTAAACCTGTTTGGAAAACTGAACAGGGGAAAGGGTCACCTTACGAAAAAAAATCACACGACATGTATTAGAGAGAGAATTCATGATAAGGCACACTTTAACCTGTTGTAACCTAATATACATAAACAAATTATGTAATACATTGACCTAGATTTACGGACACATTATGTTAAGACAAAGTGAAAGATGATGCTTTTATAAGTTACAGTTTCAATTATGAATAAGTAGTTTAGCAATAGGAAAACAAAATTTTATAAATAAATATGCCTATATAGTAAAACCCAATAATTGAAAATAGTTAAAGAAAGTAAATATTATTTTTGAATTGTAGGTATTTGCTTTAACTGATAATTTAGCCTACTATGATTAAATTATGCAGTAAATAAACATAATAATGCACCAAAGTAGGGAGAATAACAACTGAAAAATAGTGTAAATTTGATAGGATAAATTACTCGATATATATATGTCGAACAATTCTGATACCAAAGGATCATTAAGTATTACTGTAATCTTAATATTACTGTAAAAGTTGTAACCATTAAACTGATATTGGAAATGAATGTTACAAATGAATATCTTTTAATAAACTTTTCTCAGCTGTGGCTATAACGCTTAGCATAAGTACAAATTTCATTTTTAACGTATGTAATAATTTGTTAATTATTTTCTAATCAAGTCTTAGAAAAGCTGTTTTGTATAAATTCCTTCAACTAATCAGTATTATTTCTTGATAGTAAAGAAAACAAAAGAAATACGAGACGTGCTGACAGTAGTTAACCTCAAAACAACTGCCCCGTTTTTTGTTTCTTAAGGTTGATTTTCAAAAAATTAACATCTACGTACCTCAGGTGAATTTTGTCGTGCTATTCAAAGGGAATTTTCGCAAAATGTTCAATACCTTGCGGTGTGTCAAGGATTTTCCTTATTTATACAAAGGCCAGACATTTCACCTTCTCAGCTGATACAAATGACAAACACATTTCTTGCTGATGATACGCGCGTGCGCATTCAGCAGCTTCTGACAGTTAAGGGGCGGGAAATTCGAATTGTGGGCGGATGGGGCGCGTGCGCTAACGTAGGGGTTGAATTCAGATTGGCGCGGGTTAAAATGCAGTTACTCCTTCAATCTCCTATCATTAACATTCAACCGGTCAATGTTTAAACAAAGTACGACGGAATTGTATTAAAGCAGCTATTTGGTTTTGTAGTGCTCATCATACTTAAGTGGGGTGCGAAAATTAATTTATTAGCTGGGAATTGCAAGAAGAAAATAATATTTCGTGTGGTGCATTTTTTTTCTTCATATTATCTTCTTCGATGTTTATTGTGAATTGTCCTGATTCATGTTTACTTATTGGTATTTATTTAATAACTAGGTAGGTAATAGTTTCGTAGTATTTAACTGTTTTGAGTTTTAAGGTAAATAATTTTGACAATTCTATAGGTAAAGGTAATTTTGGTGTGAATTTTTAGTAGGTGTACGCGCGTTGACGATATTCTTGTTCATATTAAAATCTAATGCCCAAACTTCAAAAAATTGTTTCAAAAAAGTTTTGACTCGCTAATGCGATTTTATGAGTAGTGTGCTGCAATAAAAGCCTCCCATGGAATAGTATTTCCTTTCTTACCAGGCCAACTGAGCTAACCGATTTTCCCGATGAATTATTGATCTGCTCGAACAAGAATGAACAATGTCCGCGAGTATTTTGGTATCATAATGGCCACTAAAAAATTATAACAAAAGGTCAACTAGTCCATGGTCAAGTTTTATTTGTCAAAAATCAGAATCCGAATCATATGATACGTTGCACCGGTCGCAAACAAATAATTTCCAAATGCACAACAATAATTTGATCATCAGGAACAACAAAGCAACGTTGAGAAGATCTGACTTTATTAAAAATGGTTTCTCAAATCAAAGAAGTAAT
This sequence comes from Quadriops clusia, assembly GCA_033557875.1. NCBI lineage: Eukaryota > Metazoa > Arthropoda > Insecta > Coleoptera > Hydrophilidae > Quadriops > Quadriops clusia. The sequence goes on along the minus strand of JAWQRP010000030.1, from coordinate 23,600 downwards.
TATGTAGCCTCAAATTCGACCCAGAGTGCGACGACTCATTCTTTAATAACCCATGTGACAACTCCAAATGACAGCCACAGGAAGATTTACATGAAAAGGAGCAGTTTGCCTCAAATTGCCATCAAGAGAAAAGACAATGACTCACCAAGTTGCATGAACACTGAGGTATAACACCATTTGTCCCATACTTTCATCTTGACGGGCGCTAATGAATTTTTCTGGTTCTCGACCCAGATCCAAAGCAATGTATCAATTTCTTGTTTTTTTTTCTTAGGGTCCAGCTGCGGTTCCTGGGTCATCGGCTCATCTTTTGTTCGCTCACTAGGTATTCATTTTGCAGGTGGTCCTTTTAAATGGTAACTGGGACACATCCAACAAAATTCCAAACATCATAGCGGAAATGCACAACGTGAACATCGAGGAGCTCCAATCGTTCCAGAACTCTTCGGGCGGGAAGCAGATGAAGCTGGACGTCGATTATGCTTCGAGCCCTCTGTCCACAGACAGCGGCATCGAAGGCGACTGCTCTGATGGGAACCTATCTTGGCTTTTGAATTACAAAATACATGAACTACCCCCTGTACCAGGTATGCAGAGTGCGTCTTGGGCTAGCTTCGGGTTGCTTTCGCGAGTTCTAACGCCTCAAATTGGTAAACAAGCTACCCCACAACAGTTTTGCACTTGTTCGCCAGATTGTTGACATTTCTCACCTGTTTTGTCAATAATTGCCCGGGTTATTTGACGTTTATTTTTTTACATAGTGATGACGCCCAGCCACCTCTATTAGCACAACCCCGATTTGCGGGTGGCTCTTGCTTGTGGATGCTTGATGAAACCCTTTTTCAGCGCAAAAGAGAAACTTGAAGAAAATTATTTGAAACTTAAAAGACTGACTACATTTAGATTACTTTTCTCTTTCTATTGTATTTTTTTTCAATTTCTTCAGTGAATTTTCTTTTCTATTAAAAAGATTAGATAATTATGTGAGATTAAACAAAAAAATACTTCGTATTGAAAATATCAAATAAGGATAATTACTGAAGTACTTCTTTTTTCTTAAAGCTTGGATGCGAACTGTTTCTTAACGGTTTTCTTTCATTTTTACATAAAAATGATTTTATAAATCAATATTTTATTTTAAACGGCACAACGATATAATTTATTTGTTCATAGATTGCATTTCAAACGACCCCCTCTCGATTGCCTCGAATAGCGTAGTTAACAACGGAGAAGAACCCGTAAATCAAATCTACATTGCTGACAATATGCCCAAACAGTATTTTGAACAGCATCAAGTTCAAAATGTAAGTCCTATTAAAACTATTTTCATATACAAAAATACAAACACTCTTTAACTTCAATATTTTTACAATCGACCGAATTAACCTGAAATTTTGTCCAGGTAAGGATAATATCGGATAAACCCAATGGAGTCTCCAAGGACGATTCTGCAAAGGCTACAGCTCACTCGTGTAGGTATTCAGGACCCAAAAAGCCGCCTTTCACCTACACCGAGTTGATTGAACACGCTCTCAGCGAAAAAGGAGAGCTCACCGTCTCTGGCATATATCAATGGATATCGTAAGTTACATTTGATATTAATTAAAAATAATAAAGTAAATACACATTAAAAAAACGAATGCATCGGCCGGGAATCGAACCCGGGCCGCCCGCGTGGCAGGCGAGCATTCTACCACTGAACCACCGATGCTTATTGTGAGTAATCATTGAATACTAAATAGATATTCTAAACCGAATATGATGTAATAACTTTTTACTTTCCCGCAGGGAAAGTATAGTGATCATGCGAAATTTTTTTTTGAGATTTAGATGAATCTCGACGTTTTGGGTGATTTTGAGTCGATTTGGCCCTTTTCTGCTTTTTTGTCTGTCTGTGTGTGTGTGTGTGTGTGTGTGTTTAAACACGATAACTCAAAAACGACTTGAGCTAGATTAATGAAATTTGGTATGTAGTCATTTAAGCTAAAAAGTAAACTCATATCAACTTTTGGGTTTATTCGGATAACCGGAAGTGGCAGTTTAACTGAAACGGAAGTGAAAACTCTTTCAAGTGCCCTTTTGCTTCAAGGAATTTCTTTCAAATTTTGTAGTAACTTTTTAAATAACAAAAAACTCACAGATATAAAATTTTAGAACAATTACTCATCTGGAACTGGTCTTTTTTTAAATTTTTTAAATATTTTCTAGTGTATATAATACATATCAAAATTGAAGCGTTCGGATCTAAAAATCGCTCTGAATCCCAGTGTAAATCTGCATTGCATAGTACACATTAGAAAAATGCGGGAAAGTCGAGTGGAGACCACTCCATATTTTTTGTAATAATTATCTAACGTTGGTAATAATATAATAATAATGAAATGTAGGCAAAGCTCTTTATTTATAATGATCACGTTCCGATAAATCGCCGCAGAATTGCAAACTAATAAAGATAATAAAGTGATTATAAAGAAAACTTTTTTCAAAATTAACATTCCCTATTGTAACTCGAAGATTTAGTTATTGTTCCTTATCTCACGTTTTTAAAAGTTTTTTTTAAACTCAGATTGATGTTCTGCAGATGCTCGATCAATGGTCATTTTAGGAAGAAGGCGCCTGTGTATAAATTGATCAATTTTTTAGAAAAAGACATCATTATAGCCATTCGTAATCCTTTATTACAGTTTTGAAAGTCATTTTTTACGCCCTGGTTGAAGGTTTCTCTTCACTAATCCATACTTGGTTTCTTGTAATTCCATTTCAGACAAGTATTCAACTTGCGATTTAAACGACTCTTTTGATGTTATTCGGATCCAATCGTTTGAAAGAATCTTGTCCTATGGTATTTCCCATTTTGATCATGTCTTCAGTTAGAAGCAATAGTTTTGTGTTTATTTATAAAGTGCAATACTTGCAATCGACGACAATAAATGAATTTGTGTTTTTGATAACGAAGCAGACTTATCCTTGAGGATAGAAAGTGATCACAATTGTATTCCCCGTGAATTGAGGACCGTGCATCAGAAGGGGAGCAAGTTCATAAATTATTAAACTTTTAATCTGTCCGCTTTTGCATCAAACTGCAAAAAAATACTACCCTATTTTGTTTTATGACTAAATAAACACAATAATGTTATATTTTGAAAAATATATTAATCAACACGTGAAACTTATTCATCAATGAACACAAAAAAAGTCAAAGTTTCTAATGAAAAATTATCTAACTTAAAAGTCAACTTCTTCCTGATCATCATCGTCTACTATACGTTTCTTCATCATTCGGTATCTTACGTACAATTAACGTATTGACTTGTACAAAAATTATTTAAGCAATGCACAATAAAAGATGCGTCTTTCCGTGCCAAACTCAAGGGGGCAGGTTCGGATTTACCTCCTTATTGCACAAAACGAATTAAAGTGGCAGATCTAAATTTTATAATTGCGCGTATATTTTTCATGGGATTTGCCTTTATTATGTACTAAACGATCTGCACTGTTTTTGTTCAAATTGCTAGCCAAAAAAAGTAGTGACGGTCAAACAATGGATCGACCCCAATTTTGATGCAAGGTCCTCATTTGTGAAACGTGAATACGGAACTTAAACTGAATTATATATTGCAAATAGATTAAATAAAACTAACAATATGTTGTGCGCATATGTAGGTGTGTGCAATAAACATTTCTTGTGATTTTTAGATTTTAAATTAATAGCGTAAAAATCAAAAATTCATTGTTATTAGAAATTACACATAAAGGGTGTAAAAGTAATTTGTTTTGGTGGAAACAGATGCAAAATGATATAACGCTGGGAACCAAAATATCCCGAACACCGGGTCCGGTGAAGCGCGACGGTCGTTTAAAAAATGCTAATTGCTGAAAATGCTTTATTGGAGGTATCATGTGCAGCGGGGCTGCTTCGGGCGGGGTGCTATAATCGGTCCACCACCCCCGACAAGCACAACCTGCTTGATGGCAGGTGAGCCAAGGGGTGAAACCGCCGCAGCCGCCTACAATACACGTTCGGAAAGGGGCCACCAACGTCCTGCAACGAGCATCGCGGCGCCTGGCACCGAATATCGACAATCTGAGCTTTGAGTTCGTCCTCCTGGGAACTGCTCGTGCTCGTGGCTTTCCAGTGCTGAGATCTCGGCAAATTTATTCTTCGCCACAAGGCAAATTTGTACTGATTGTTACTCAATATCGCGCGACTCTAATTTATACACGAAAATAAAGTTTTGTGAGATGGGCATAATATATACTTTTTTCAAAAATTTATCCTATGGGCTCGCCATGTATGAAATTGGAAAATTATTTTCTCTCAAATGACAAAATAAGACAATGGTCATACAAATTATGTAGAATTTTTATTTCAGTGTTTAATGTAGCCTTTTTTTGCAACAATTTAGTATAAATAAAAGCATTAAGATTAAAGTTAGCGATCAATTTATTTTTGGTTTTAATTTGAAAACGTTTAGGCGTGAGGTCGCTCTACAAAACGCACCTGTGCCCATTGGATCGTGTCCGAGCGCACACGACGCGATAATAGACTAACATTATTGTAATTGCTTGTCCCATCCGACCACGGAGTAAATTTGAATTTTTTGTTGAAGCGGTGGGTACCAATATTTATCGCCTTTAATAAAAGAATTGACAGGTATCGTTGATTCACAGGCAGGGGTTCTAATGGTATTATCATTTTGTGGACAACAATAGACCACCGCGTCCAAAATCAATTTGTTTTTAACTTTCTGATTCACAATATTTTTTTGATTTTTTTCATTCTTGTTCTTTGGTGATTTTTTATTTGAAATAAAGAAATGTATTAACATCTATTTATTAATCATATTTTTTTTTGCGTTCTACCATCACGGCATCGTATCGTGACCAAGCCAAAACTAGAAGCGAAGATGCAACATTCCAAGTTATATCTGTATATAGAATAGATTTCCTTGGCGACCCCGATGGCCGCAACGAGCCCGGTGCCAGGCACCTATTGGTTCAATAGGCTTTAAACCCTCTGGCCTACCTGTGGATGATGTACTTATTTGGAATAAGATGATGACTTCACGGAATGCAACACGAATTGCGTCAGCAAAGGCCTGCGACGTAATATTACATTAAACTTGGAAAAACTATTGATGCCCCTATAATCATTATAAGACAACATGCAACGGGATCATTAAATAATGTTATATTGAAAATTTCCCTCCGTAAAAAAATGCCACCTTCCCATTTACATGCTATAATAAAAAAACAAATTTTATCTTATTCTGTTTCAACTTTCCAGTGATCATTTTCCTTTCTACAAGCCCAATGATGACAGGTGGAAGAACTCCGTAAGGCACAACCTCTCAATCAACCCTCATTTCAGGAAAGGTAGCAAAGCCATCCATGGAGCAGGACATCTATGGACTATTGCCCAGAAAGATGATAAGAGAACTTGGAACGTGGTAACTCAAATTTTAATATTTTAAACAGTATACAACTTCTGTATGTCATTTTTGCTAACACGTTTTTCATCTTCCAACATTCAACATTCCCTCCAGAAGAAACAACGAATGCAGCAGTTTATGAAGACTGCTTTCAATGATTGGAACCGAGAAAGGCAACTGGAGATGGAATTGGCCACAGCAACAGCAAGTATTATGGAGGAATCAGACAGTCAAAAAGAAAAAACCTCAACAAACGTACGTACTAGAGGCCAAAATCCAAAAAACTAATAAACATTTTTTTTATAAAATTAGTTTTACACCAAAATTACTTCTTGCAGAACAATGAAGTTTATGTGACACAAATTCAACCAAACGGGATAAAAACCACCAAATCTCAAAATGTGGAAGTAGAGTACATAATAGATGTCACCAATGGCTTAGGAGGTAATATCTTCATAGTAATTTCAATAATCTTCCTTAAAATCATAATAAGTACAAAAATTGTAATTGCTATTACAATAAGTACAAAAAGGGACTTGCACAAACAAGCGAACTTGTAATACCTTGTTTTCTGTACTGATACCTTTCTCATTTTTATGTCGATACCAAGTTGTTCAACTAGGTACGTTAATCAATCAGGAGGCATTCATCAAATATTTGAAAATCAAGTCCTTTTTCTCGCTTTTCAGATTTCCTCTGTCCAGTTTCTAAGGAGCAAGTTGTCGAAGAGAGCGGCCTTGGTGGGGATTACTTAATAACAGATCTTAACCCAACCACGCTTGGACTCAACCTTTCCGAGGCGGAAATCATTTCAAGTTCCAACATCTACGACGACTTTGGCTTCCCTTGCTATGAACTTCAAACAGAATAGGCTAGATGTGTAAAATAGTTGTTTAGTTGAGGTTTTGGTTGATCTTTTTAAATGATAAGGTTGTCATAATTTAAAAGTTATTTATACATAACTAAGACGTAATAAATTTTTGTATGTTCTTGTTTTAAGGGGTTGTCGTGTGCCTGTCAAATAAAAGTGAATGCACACAGAAATATCAGCAGAGGGAAAAATGTCTGCTAAGGAACAGCTGAAAGAAGTCAAAAAACAGAAATACGGAACAGTTTGTAAACAAATATCGTAGACGTTGCCTTAAATTCTTCTCTTCTAACAATATAAGTGTACTTATTCTAGTCCTTCCGTATAGTCCGTCCACAAAGTAAAAGCACAAAGATTTCCCTTTGGTGGGAGTTTTGTGTGATTAGTTTATAAAGTTTTAGATTATTGACTATAAAAAAATATATTCTTAAGATATTGCATTGAATAGCTAATGTAATATTTTTATACTATAATAAAAATATTCACATCTAAGTTTTGTTTATTATTTTATTCTGTTTTATATTTTTTAGTATTCTGTTGATTAAAAAGTTAGCAATATTCCAAAAGGAACCTTAATTTCAAAATGTAAATCATGTTTTAAAAAAATGTATATTTAAAATCAGCTATAATATTATTATATCTAAATGTAAGTGCATTTTATAAAAAAAAATTAAAAGATTTAAAAAATTGCTCAAATCTCATAAAACAATTATGTACAAGATGCATATATAATACATATTCGTCAATTTTAACCACAATTTCTTTACTGCAGAGAGACATATGTTAAAATATACATAATAATAATTTTAGATTTTTTTGTTTTAGAATTGATACCTAAACTATATTTTACCTTTTGCAATGTCATGCGATACCTTAAATTGAACTAAAACTTACAGGTACACAAAATGGACGGATTAACAGGTCAATAATAAATATCTGGAATGATTTTATAAGGTGTTGCAGAGATTCAATAAATCCTAATACTATAAAAAATTGCACTTAATCCTAACGCGATGTATAACAAAATTGACGGCTGGCTGACTTCTGCACTATTACATCGATGATCCAAAAAGCAGAAACACCAAGTTGCCTTGTAGTTATTGCGCTTTATATCCAACTCTTTAATTGAATTATTTACGTAATGTCCTAATCGAACATCTACTGCAGCCGGTCGACAGCCTTCATAATGATCGGGAGGAACGTCCATCCTAAAGCCGCGGACGGAGCTAAGACACGATCTCGTAATGATTTCCTCAGCTAAATTGAACAAAATTTTGCTTAATTAAAGTTTTGCTTACAAATTTTAAAGAATATGATAGATTTATTTGAGATTTGTTTAAAACTTACATCCTTTAGTTTCTGTAATTTTTACACAAATATCGTCATCTTCAGGACAAACTTTTGTCCAGTGCCATAACCAATTGAACTGTCGTCCGCATCCAGGTTGTGTGCTAACACATTCATAACACCAAATTGCATATCCTAAAAACATACAAGTTTTTAGAATTTTAGCATGGTGACATGTGTGTAAGGTATCCGTATGTAATTAATTAATATTACTCATTTTAAACCACACCCACTTATGCAGTAAACTTAGAATTTTGTATTATAAACAAAATTAAACACTTACCTATGCTAAAACCAGAAACGAAAAGCAGCAAAATAGCAAAATTTTTCATTTTGATTCTAAATGAGAGAAGTTAAGAGGTATGAGAAGCTTGCAAAGAAACCTAACCTCAAATTAATCAAAACAATTGTTAGTTTTAAGTGACCACGGTAAAACCTATCGTGAGTATTGCTTAAGATTCCATAAAAGTTACTATTTAATGATATTTATGCTAAAATACATCTGAAGAAGAAACTTTTCTAAAAAGTAAGGCACTAAATACGTTTATTTAGACGACACACCTTTGCTTGATGCCATTCTATGACAGGTTGTTGTTGATGATGTTGACGTTGGGCCGGATTAAGATGGATTTCAATTACATAATATTTTGATATGTGAATAGAAAATATGCGATACGGTCCTGGCTTAACTTAACAATCATGTAATAATCAGTCTCTCGATTTGGGGTTCCCCTCGATTTGTTGTGACCATTAATATATATCCACTATGTAAGAATTGTGTCAATTTGAAAGAAAGTATGATTAAAAAAAATTATTTTAATTATATTTTATGTATATTCTACTGCTATTATATTTCTTAAATACATGTAGGAGCGAAGGCTCAATGGTCTAGGGGTATGATTCTCGCTTTGGGTGCGAGAGGTCCCGGGTTCAAATCCCGGTTGAGCCCACTTTTTTCTTATTTTAAATTTTATATTTAGGTAACAAAAAAAAACGACTAAATTTATTATGCCAATTATATGTTTTATTCTTTATATATATAATAAAACAATATTCACAAAAGTAATAAGCAACAATTTTTAATTTTGTTAATTTTTAAATGTAACTAGCCTGCCATAAAATATTATGCCAGTTATTTTATGCCGAATGAGGTATACAAATGGACGATTTGCTGTAAAATCTTTTGGAAAAATTGGTGCTGAACCTGGTAGTATAAATGCTGAAAAGCAAAAGGAGATGATTACATTTTTTAAATTTAGTGCGTAAACCAATAGAATTATGTAAATTTTGCAGCTATATTTTTTGTTGTTGTGATGCCCAGGGGGGATAAACAAATTAGTGAACTTTAATTCTTATTGTTAGTAAAAATAGGAAATGATAGTTAACAACGAATTAAATTGTTTTTAAACAGAAATAATAGCCTTTAACTGCATAATATTTATTGAATTTTATTTCTTCATACATTATCCATATAAGCTAAAATAAGAATTTATTATATAACTTTTCCAGTAAATCGACCTATGAAAGTAGTTACACCATTTCTTAGGATAATCATGGTGATAAAGTCATGATTGGCATTAAATATTCGGAGTGGTTCTGGATATTCGACAGCCGACCAATCAACATGGATGACTAAAAAACATCAAAAGAGATAATAAAACAACATTATCACTTAGTTAACGTGAATTTTAATTTTGTAATTTGCTAACTAGCAATGTAAAGTATCAAATGCCAAGAAAGCGCCCAATAAATAGAGAAATTCCTGTTCCAATCTTCAAAGTTACAAAGAATGGATGGTTAACAATGAACTTCTCTGAACTCCCAGATCTATCTTGAATTTGAACTAAAAGAAGATATATTTTATAAATATGTTTAGATAACAGGTTCATGTTAGGATATCGATAAGGCAGATATTGTACATTTTTGGAGGGAAACCAACTACAAGGTTATCTTGAATATTTTAATAAAAGTCCTTAAGTATTCCTTGTAGGAAACTTAAAAAATTAACGTATGCTGGAGAATCATGGAGAATTATATCACTAATATTACCAAATTACAGCTGAGACAATGAAGGAATATTTCTATATCAAGTTTAAACAATAGTCTGACTTTATATTTGAACATTCACGCACGACACAAATTGTGTTCAAATATAAAGTTAGACTATTGTTTAAACTTGAACTAGAAATCTGCCTTCCTTGTCTCAGCTGTAATTTGGTAATATTAGTGATATAATTCTCCATTTTAAATTTCTTACCAAGCACCCGAAGATGACTCGAGGTTCGAGTTGAAACTGGTGGCGCAAGTTTAAAATTAAATAAATTTTTACAGGAAATACTTAAGGAGGTTTATTAAAATAAGGTATCTATATACATAGGACAAAATATCACACAAGCAATTAGAGAACTGCTTACATAGAAAAAAGGGTTCTTTTAATTTTGAATAGTTACTTCTAATGTGAAACCTCGGATATCCGTTCCCGCGAGTTTCATTTTCCCTTATACTCCATCTTATGCCCAAGGTCCCAACAAATGACTATGAAATTAAAAACCGTATTCATCGTTTGTTTTTTATGTTTTACCGCTTTATTGGTTTTGACGGTCTTGATACTCATCGAAAGTTTAATTACACATTTTTATTAGATCCGTTTCTTATTGTTTAATATCCGAACTAATGGGTGTAATATGTATAAACAAGGAACGTGATCCCAAAGTAACCAGAATTTGCTCAAAAATTTGGAAAATAGACTTTATTCCATTATAATAAAAATTCTTAGCGAACAAAAATTGTTGACTTTTAAAAAAATTATAAATAAATCTATTTTTTTCAATTATTTTACACAATTTATCTATGTTTTAATATAATATGACAAATAAATAAGTTTTCTTAACATGTAGTTGGTTATTTCTAATTTTTTCATATTAGCCCGCTATGATCGTTTTCCCGCGATAACCGTTTTTTACAAAAGGTCCCTACGAAAACGATAGACCGAGGTTTCACTGTATTATTTATCAATATCGCTAGAACTGCTCTTGGAAGATGATAAACATTTTATTTTTTGAATTCTGAGCGAACATAACGTCTGTTGAATAAAGAAATTCCACATTTAGTCTTTAGAATAAAGATAAAGGGGTGGTTAATTATAAAATTAAAAGTTGAACGATGCAGTACACTCTTGAGAATAAACCTGAAACAAGCGAATTAGTAATATTAATTAATTGCATATTTACATGTGTGAATATTATTGAACAGTAACACAAACACTTATTTTTATTAGCAATACAAAAACAACATGATTTCAAACAAATTCTCAGTTGGAATTGTTTGCTCGCATGTCCTCATCTATCTTGGACAATTTTCTTTAAAAAAACACAATGATCATCAACTTCAAAATTATATTAAACAGATCTTAGAGAATCACAGTACATAATCGAAAAAATAATAAAGAAACTTTGAAAAATATATTGTTTACAGAATCACTAAATAGCAATTAAAGAGGTGCTTACTTGGTACAAAACCTGAAAATATTCTTTTAGTTTCAAAATGTTTACAATATTTTTCAATATTGCATGGAACTGTGAAAAATATTTTATTCTGGGCGAATACAACGACCGTTGAATAAAGAAATTCCACTTTTAATCTTCAGGATAAAGATAAAGGGGTGGCTAATTGTAAAATTAAAACTTGCTGGAAGTGCCGCAGACGTGCAAAAAAAGTGGATTACTAGTATTAATTATTTGTATTTTATAAGAGTGGATATTATTGTAGCAGTGCAAAGACAACGTTTGATTATAGTGTAGCAAAATAGTTGAATAATATAGTATAATAAGCACAAGTAGGAAATTCTTCATTCTATTGATATACCCTGGGCAATTTGCTTAAAAACACAATGATCACTAACGAAAAAAATATATTTATATAGTCTCTAGACAATCTCAGTATATTATCTAAATATAATAAGCAAAAACATTTTGACAAAACACATTATTTAAGGTAATAATTAACAATTAGAGAAGTGCTTACATATAGCATAAAAGTTGAAAATACTCTTTTAGTTTTGAATAGCAGCTTATAATATTTTTCGATTTTGCCAGAACTGTGTTGAAAATGTAATAAAGGTTTAGTTTTCGAGTTTTGGGCGAATATAACGTCCGTTGAATAAAGAAATTCTCCTTTTATTTATTATTATAAAGATAAAGGGATGGTTAATTATAAAATCAATGTTTGGTAGATTTTCGGGCAGAGAAGATCTAATAATTTGCATTATAACTGGAAAAAAAACAAATGATCAATATTCATTATTTCTGTAACACCTGTGAATAGTAGGTTAAGGGTAATTTTGTGAATTTCGAGTAATGAGTATCACCAGAGAACTTATTGTATTCTCTTCTGTATCGTGGGTTAGAACTCAAAAATTGAACTTTTACTTGTGGAAAGTAAGTCAAGTTTTCTTAGGTCATGCTGTAAAGATTTTCAGATTAATAAATTAGTGTAGTGTAAGCTGTATCAATTTTCGATTCACAGTATACTTAATGCACTTCTGGGAAAATCTTGAAACTTTCAATTGCGTTTTCTAAAAAATATCAGTTTTACACTTTACCCACTATTCACACGTTCCAAAGATTTGTAGATTTACATATAGGCATGTGAAAATAATTGATCACTTAAACTAAATATAAATAAATGCAATAGTTAACTTTAAAAAAAAATTATGAATACATGATAATTGGCAAAGAAATGGTAGTAGCAAATCTGTCTTAGGTATTAGCATATGTATCTGATACTAATTAAAACTAATCATTAAAAATAAATCGGAATAAAAGACATTTTGGTAATAAGTATGCTAAAATGTAAAATTAAAAATATACATATTCACATTATTTTAGAGGTAAAGAACATTTCAAAGACTTTTTGTTTTAACACTACTATAATAATAATAATAATTTACAAATATTATTGGATTTATTTTTATGAAAATAATACCTATATGTAGTCAACAGAATATTTTGACAAAAAAGTTACAAAAACACGCGCAATTGAAGAATTGCTTATATAGTTTTAGTTTTCAATAGCTGCTTATATCAATTATTCATCAAAATCGCCAGAACTGCTTTAGGAAGGTGATAAATATTTTTTTATAAAGCAATTTGCTAAAAAAAAACACAATAATCACCGACGAAAAGTTATATTTATACAAACCTCAGAGAACCGCAGTAGATAATCGAAAAAAAAAACAAAACAGTTTAACAAAGATACATATTTTTTAAGGAAACAATCAACAATTAGGGAGGTGCTTTCATATAGCATAAAAGGTTGAAAATACTCTTTTAGTTCTGAATATCAGGTTATAATCCTTTTCAATATTGCCAGAACTGCTTTGAAAATGTGATAAGAGTTTTAGTTTTAGAGTTCTGGGTAAATATAGCGGCCGTTGAACAAGGAAATTCCACTTTTAGTTTTTAGAATGAAGATAAAGGGATGGTTAATTATAAAATTAAACTTCGGTGGTTTTGGAAACTGAAGAGCGCTGATAAATGAATTTACAAAAACTGAAAAAAAACGATTATCAATATTCATTATTTGCATATTTACAGATATGTGAATATAATATATATATAAAACAATTAGTTATTTCTAATAGTAAAGTAAAAACAACATAACCCCACATTTATAAACACAATTAAATGCAATACTTATTAAATTAAATTTAAAAAAATATAAATACATGATGATTAGCAAAGAAACGGTAAGTAGCAAGTCTGACTCAGGTATGTATTACGATATGTATCTAATACATACTAATAAAAAATAATAATTTAAAATGAATCGAAATAAAAGATATTTTGGTAATAGGTTTATAAAAAGGTAAAATTACGATATATTCACATTATTTTAGAGAAAAACAACAGATAGACAAGTCATTTCAAAGACCTTTTTGTTTTTACACTGTAATACTAATTTAAAAATTTTTTTGGATTTATTTTTAAGAAAACAATAAATATATTTAGTCAACAGAATATTTTGACAAAACAAAATAATAAAAAAACACAAGCAATTAAAGAATTACTTGCGTAGAAAAAGGGATTCTTTTAGTTTGGAATAAATCGCTACTTACAGTATTTATCGTCAGAACTGCTTTGTGGAGGTAATGAACATTTTAGTTTTTAAATTTTGGATGAACACCACGTCCGTTGGATAAAGTTTTTACAATAAAGATAAGGGGGTGGTTAATTTTAAAAATAAAACTTGGTCGAGGCGGTACAAACATGATAAGAATACCCTGGGCAATTTACATAAAAAACACAATGATCACCAAAGAAAAAGTTATATTTATACAGATCTTAGAGAACGCAGTCCATAATTAAAATCGGTAAACAAATTACTTTGACAAAACTATTGTTTACAGAAACACAAAATAGCATTTAAAGAGGTGCTTACATAGCACAAAAAGCTGAAGATATTCTTTTAGTTTTGAAATATTTACAATACTTTTCAATATTGTCGCGCTTTGCAAATTAAAATATTTATTATTATTATTCAATATTTTATTCTGTAAATTCTGGATTAACAAAACGTCCGTTGAATAAGGAAATCCCACTTTTAGTCTTTAGAATAAAAATAAAGGGGTGATTAATTTGAAAATTAAACCTTGGTGGAATAGGCGCAGATAATGCATGAACTCCAACTGTAAAAAAAAACGAATTACCAAAATGAATTGTTTGTGTGGATATTTTTCAACAGTAAAACAATATCTGGTTTTTATGATAGTAGATTTAACGGTAATATAAACCCATGGATTTTGCTTGTAACTTTTTTAAAAGATTGTATAATATTCAATATAACGTAAAACAATTATTGCTTAATACAGTAACCAGTATTTTTTAATTTTTTTACTATATGCTAGGCAATTTGCTTCAAAAACTCAATGATTTCCAACGAAAAAGTTGTATTTTTAAAGTTCTTACAGAATCGTAGCGCATAATCGAAAAAATAATAAAGAAACTATTTTGACAAATTCATTTTTTATAGAAATCAATAAGCAATGAGAGAGGTGCTTACATAACACAAAAAGGTGAAAATATTTTTTAAATTTGGATACCAGTTTACGATACTCCCTTAGAATGTAATCAATATTTTATTTTTTAAATTCTGGGTGAACATAACGTCTGTAGAATAAATAAATTCCACTTTTAGTCTTTAGAATGAAGATATAGGGGTAGTTAATTTTAAAACTAAACCTTGGTGTAAGTAGAGCAGACACGATAAAAATACCTGCAAAAAGCGTATTGCTAGTATTAATTATTTGAATTTTACATGGGTGGATATTATTCAAGCATTGTAAAAGCAATATAATTGCACGTTTGATTATATGCTTATTATTAAATGATTCTAATGTAATGTAATGATATATCCTGGGCAATTTGCTTAAAAAAGCACAATGGTATCGAACGAAGAAATTATATTAATACAGTCACTAGAGAATCGCAGTAGATAATCGAAAACATAATAAACACAACATTTTGATATAAAATGTTTAAAAAAACAATTATCAATTAGAGAGGTGCTTACATATAGCATAAAACATTGAAATATTGCCAGAGCTGCGTTGAAAATGTGCCAAAGACTTACGTTTTAGAGTTTTGGGTAAATATAACGTCCGTTGAATAAGGAAATTCCACTTTTAGTATTTAAAATAAAGATAAAGGGATGGTTAACTATAAAATTATACTTTGGTGGATTTGGCATCCAAGCAGATATGGGATGTATATTGAAAACTGAAAAAAAATGAATTATCTATATTCATTATTTGCATATTTACATATTTATGAATATTGAGCAGTAAAATGATCAGTAATTTTTATTTAGTAATCTAGAAACAATATAATCCCACATTTATAAATATAAATAAATCCAATAGTTTACTTTAAAAAAAAATGTATAACTACATGATAATTAGCAAAGAAATGGTAAGTAGCAAGCTTGACTCAGGTATGTATTACCATATGTACCTGCTACTAATAAAAAATAATCATTAAAAATGATTCGGACTAAAAAACATTTTGGTAATAAGTTTGAAAAAAGGTGAAATTAAAATATATTTACATTATTTTAGAGAAAAAAAAAACTGATGGCCGAGTCATTTCAAAGATCTTTTTGATTTTTCGCTATAATAATAATAATTTAAAAATATTATTTGTTTTATTTTTACTATAATAATATATTGAACTAAAAATAAACCATGATAATGTAATTAAGACGGACTGTTGCAAAAAATCGAATCTAAAATGAAATTTTTTGCTACATAAAATGGTAAAGAATATCTTACCTATAATATTCATCTGTTAAAACGCCCATCAATGGTTGTACTTCATGAACATTTATCTGCATTATTTTTTTAACCCAGAAACTGTTTAAGAACACTTTTATCCAATAAACTAATAACCAAGAATTTCGATGTCAACCGGATAACTGCATTAATTTTTCATTAAAATTTCGTCAGATATTAAAAAGTCACTTCTTTTAGCAGAATAAACGGAATTTGGTATTTTTTTCCTGAACGTATACAATACATTAACAACACAAGGGACGCCTTATAGCGAGTTTCTTTGTATGGTTCATAAAAGCCAATCCATAAGTTAATCAAATAATACTGAAGAATTGAAATATCAAGTGTTCATTATCTCCATAAAAACCCACAAAAATGGAATTATATTATATGAAATTTATTCTACAGTTACAACTCTGCAAATCACATACTGGACAATTATTGTATTGCGACAATTTAGAGCAACTGCATTTTAAAGCTCTTATTAAAAATTTTCAATTTTGAAGCACGGTTTTATATAATTTTTAATAAAAGTTTCTGTTTCTAAACTGACAGAAAAAACAAGTCATCATAAAGCATATTCAATATATATATATATATTTTTTTTAATATTTGATTATATGTATGTAGATTCTTAATTTGGAACAATATCTAAAAATCATAACTTCTGCACATGATAATTGATTGAAGTAATTGGCAGGATTTTTTGTCATATGTATTTTAAAATTTTCTTGTATTATTTGATTCATTATTAAATCACATTCCAAAAACTTTCCATCATATTTAAATACTGGTAGAAATGTTAATTTCCGACATTATTTTTATGTGCGTATCTTCCACAAAACAAAATTATTTTATTTCCAAGCCTCAAAATGTACAAAAATGGATGGTTTGCGTGAAATTGTTTTGCCAAATTAAAGGAAGCACCACCTAATCCTACAACTGAAACAGCAGAAAACTTTAAATAATATACATATAAATGATGGTTTATAAAAAGTAGGAAACTACAGCAGAAAGGCCTTGTACCATACAAATATAGCGAGAGCGAAAATATTCATTTTTAATACATAAAAGGGAGGTTTTATTTATGATTATACAATGTTTTTTTCAATTTATTCAGGGTAATTGTATTTGCCAAAGAAAAGTACTCCCTCTGATGTTTGAAGATAAAATGCAAAGGGATGATCCGCATGAAATGTTTGATCAGGTGGACGTTGTTCAATGATCATGACTCGATTCACAATTTCCACTGGAAAAAAGAAAACTTTATAAACCATATCTTGGGAACACCTGAACCGAACCAAATCATGCTTGTCACAACAGAAAATTAATTTTGCGAAATAACCTAATACCATCATGCAATTTGTTACAACTAATAAAACAACAGAAAGCCTGGAAATCGGGTTACAGATTATATTTACATTTCTTTTTTTTAAATAATAGTGTAATGCATTCGAAACTATAATTTATTAGGTTGCAAAACACATTTAAAACAAAACAATGCTGAACGGAATTCATCCAAATAAAATTAACTACAAATTTGAAGATTAAGGAAATCCAAAATCTATTATATATACGTATGCATATAGAACAAATTATGCGTATAGGAAGCGCAATTCATATATTAAGGACTTCTGAGTCTCCCTAAAAATAGGATTTTGCCTTTCATTCGCAAACAAAATAGAAAAGGGCGATCAGCAAGAAAAACTTTAATGGGTTCATGGTCTATGATCATGATTCTATCCTCGGATATTACTGAAAAAGAAAAGAAAACAAGTAAAGAACATATTCTTAAAGAGTTTTCAGAAATAATTTCAAATTAAATGATTTAGTTAACAGAAAATTATATTAGTTTCATGCAGGACATGCATTTTAATTTATTTATTATAATTAAATTATCATACGTACCTAAATAGCGAGAAATTGGGGCAAATGAATTGAGTAAAATAGAAACTTATTTATGTACGTGTATATATATATATACATTTTGTAACTTGGGCGTATTTTTGATTAGTTGTAATTATTCAGAACCTTCAGTCTTTTAAAATTATTACTATGGTCAGTATATTACTTATTATTATTATTATTCCAATGGTATTCTAATTCTTCCCATGAAATATATAACTCCCGACTTTTTATTGCAGATTGAGTAGATGAAAGGCTGTTCGACTTTAAAAGACATTGGTTTCCAAACATGATACACTCCGATGAAATCCACAAAATCAACTTGAAAAAAAAGAGGAGAAGAGGTCAAGAATTTACACCAAATAGACGTACTAAATTAAAACAAGATAAGTTGATGTCGGAAAAATAGGAAAAGTGAGAAATCTGCAGAGAAGAAAAACCAATCACCTTAGAACCTTTAGTTACAATTGAATTCTTTTGTACAATATTAACATGTACATAATATCATATTTTAAGTACCTTTGCGTTTACTAGTCATTATAATCTGTATTAAATTTTGTGTTTACTGTAGAAACAATAAAGAAGAGAAAAATATTTATTGTACTTTTTCAAATATTTACTTACCTTTTAAAATAAGAATTCAGATGTATTATTAGAGATTTCGTAAAGTGTAAATGCGAATTAAAGGCAAAGAAAGACAAAATGGTTTAAAAATTATTTACATATTTGGATATATTTTATGACTTACAATTAGGCAATATGTGTGTAACACTTCAGACTAGTTAGAGATATCTCTTATTAAATCTATTTTTCTGGGCAGTGATGAATTTGATAGACTCTAGTTTCTGTACTTTTCCGACAAACAAATTGCCTGCACCTTTGTGGTAAAGACAAAAGATAAATGGATGATCTGCGACGAATTTATATTTTTCAGGTAACGAAGGGAACGGAATCGATAATGTTACTATTCCACCTGAGGAAGAAGAAAAACGACGTTAGCATTTTTATGTGACATAATAACCCGGGAGAAGACTCTACTACCATCACCATCCTTCACCAACATTTGGAATATATATTCATTACATTTTTAAATATTTATATCAAATTGTTGTTATTTATATTTTCGTTTTAACAAAATCTGTACAATATTTGTATTAGTACATAACTCTCAAATACAGTACTCAGTATATAGGAAATTAAAACGTTCAACTACTCAGCATAAAAGCACAACAAAAAAACTGCAAAATATGTGGTATTCACAAAATAAGCCAGAAAGAAGAAAAGCAAATAAAAGTACTTAGGACCATAGCCACAAAGACTTTTGTGCATATTAGATATTAATATAAAAATACTTACCAACTGTTGCTGCTGCAGCTTCCGTTCCTGTTTCTGTTACATTAATGAAGGTCTTTTGAATGACCTTATCGATTTTCAAATTTGGTGCGATTCCACTGAAATCTGCACCATTCTCAAAAGCGGAACGTACACCTAACTGTTAAAATAAAAAAATATTATAAAATATGTATAATAGGAAATCCTTAACTAAACTTACGTTTTGTAAAATTTCCTTAAATTGTATTTCACTTTCCATTGTAAAAGTGGGCATTTGGACGAAAACTCTTTCTCGCTTGAAAGGTTTTGGTCTCAAAACTTCCTCAATGTTGTTCTCTAAGGCTGCAAGGCCATTTACATTATTAGGCAAAGCGATGATCATAGAAATTTCTCCACCTTCGTAAGGCATTTCCAAAAATTTAGCATTTAGAATTGGGTCTTCGTAATAATTGAACGAGTTTGTTTGACTCATCATTTGTACTTGGATTTTGTTACCCGAGGAAATAAAGAAATCTGCTGGGTGAGTAGTTTCAAATTTAGAAGCCCAAGTACCATTGAAATACAATGCATTGACTAATACCATTGCAGTATTTTTAGAAAGATCATCTGGTTTAACAATATCTTTGATTAAGTTGTTGGTCTTGGATTCGACCCATTGGTTAATTATTCTGCTGCTTTCTACCTTTTTCGAGAAGTCGAGTTCTTCCAAATCCGATTTAAATGTTTGTACAGCCGTAGATATAAAGCTCGGTTCAGGTTTTAATCCGTCCTTGATATAGACTTTATTGGCCGAAGTTAAAGTGTAAGATGCTCGGTGGTCTAAAGAATTGGCTATAGTTTTCATTTGCAATTCAACCTCAGAATTTGCTCGGGGAAGTACAAGTCCGTCCGCTAATTCAACAGCAGTTCTACCTCTAGCTCCTGTCATTACAAGAGCCATTATTACTTCGACTGAGATAGGGCATACCAAAAAATTTCCATTGCTTCTTTGGGCCATTTCCTGGAAAGAGAAAATCTATGAGTTTTTTTACGATTCTTGCCTCTTTATTATTATGCTGTTTGCTTTGGTTCTTAAATTAGAGATGTGATGTAATGAGATTAGTTATTTTCTCTTACTATATTATGTGCCTAGTATTTCATACTTACAAAGTAATCAAGGAAGAATCAGTAAAGAAATTTTATTGTACAAAATTTAGTATTCATTGCTTATTAAATAAATAAATGCATGTATATTACATTAATAATAAATGTTTGTACATTTGTTAAAATTTGTTTGAATAGAAAAATATTTTTACTTTAAAAATTAATGAAGGAAACATAACTTTATTCATTGGTATTATTCTAAAAAAAGTTAATGAAACATGAGAAAAGTTAATTTACATATAATAATAAATTTATTGCTATTAATATGTTTGTTAATATGCCTGATTGAAGTAATGGTATCGAACAATCAACTATTGTTTCAATGAAATAAAAAAAAAATAGTTTAAAAATCGTGGTCATTGTTATTGCTTATTGAATTTTTTTATTGTGTTGTCGCTATAATTAATCATTAATTATGTTAAAAATTGTTACTTGCAAAAAAGTGGCGTAAAATTGGGAATCTTTAATTGCCTTTTGAATAACCAATTCCTCGCTAGCGTAAGTCATGACTTATTAATTGTCGAAACAATTACCGAACTGCGCATTACATATTTCGATTATTCATTGGGTTTGTACCAAATTGCTTTCCAAATCATATTATAATCAATTAACTTTTGTGCAACATTACTATTTCAGTATTATTGCATACGTGTTTTGTCAAAATTTCTGTCACGCTTGAATCGAAAGTTCAAGTCCGGTGAATCGGGCGAAATTCTCTTTCATTAAAATGTATTCTGAAATCGTGGTATCTGATTTTTACTTTTTTGCTATTCACTTACACAATACCTTGTCAATATTAATAAAACACAGTGTTTACAAAACTTAATTAATTAGATATAACGAGGTATATATAGTCGAATTTACATACACGATAAGCGGATAATTATTGGACAGTTATGCGTGTAAATAAACGGCTAGGAATTCATTTTTTTTCAATTTTTGCAATAATGAACTTTTACGACAGTAGGTTGCTATAAGATAAATTACCTTGAAATTGCATAAATTTAAAAACAGGTGATCGCCATATGACAGGGTAACCATTAGCACTACAATTAAACCTTGCGCTGAAAACAACTTAAAATAATTTATTATTGTTACTTATATCGACAAATATCTAAATTCACGCCTTTTGTGACATTTGCACACCCTGAGGCAAAAATAATTTAACAATTAATCTGTAATGAACATATTAGCGATTGTCTAAAGGAGAGATCTTGTGTGATTGGAATTTTAAGCAATAAAAATTCTTTCTCCTCAACTTACAGTACTTTACAGTTATTTATAGGCAAAGAAATCGAATTAATGAAAATTTACCATTTTTAGAAGAAAATAAAACCATTTCAACTGATACCGTTGCAGACACTATAAAAATCAATTACTGTTTCTATTTGCAGGAGAATTAAGCTTAGTGAAAAATATTGAAAAAATAGATAATTAAATATGTACAATAGGGACAAATGATTTATTGAGTTGAAAGCCTTTTCAGTTTGTTCAATTCTTTATCCTTCTAGGAATTATTTGAATGCATTTTCAGCGTGAGGTTGCTACAATTAATTGTTGATCAATTTTTACACGCATCAAGTGTTTCAGGGATATGTTGTGCATTTTACTTTCTCCTACTTCTCTATTGGTCTAACGTTAATCTATAAGGATTCAAAATGGTGGTAGGAGAAATTCCTAGGTGATAAAAGAAGAAAACGAAGTTATATCTTTGTTATACGCAACTTATACGTTAGTAGACAAGATTTCTATAGGGTAGGTGATAGGATAATTGAGGCGTTCCGCGGCAAAAGTGCCCATATCCATTTGAAAAATAAATGGAGATATACCCTTTTGCTATACATATTCTTAGCAACAGGATCTATCTTCATTTATTTTGCAAATGGATATGGGGACTTTTGCCGCGGAATGCCTCAATTAACGTATCATATTGTATGCTTAACTTATGGGAATTTTTGATACGGATTTTTGAAGATTTTTTTTTTGTTCGGCAGGGTTGCGATGGCCGCGTTTTTCTTATTAGTGTTAACGTTAATCCTGTTTCTCCGAGATGGATCCTGCGTTACAAAATTCCAGGAGCAGTTTAGATGGCAGCAGTTAGATTTTGAATATCCTTCGGAACAAGATAGAATGACCGCGCTTAGGAGTGGAAGATTCATCCCTTCTAACAATTTGCCTGTTGGAATAGAAGTTTGGAACGATAAACTGTTCATCAGCGTTCCAAGGTGGAGAGCAGGTTAGTGTATGATTTTGCAAAACCATTTAATCCCGAAATGTTCATTAAAAATCATATAGTCAAATTAGGTATATCATTATTTTAATGAAGTGATTAGAAGAATGAATTATGTGCCAAAGTGCTGATATGTATGGTCTCAATGACAGAGTGCATAATTGATCGATAAAAATCGTTAAAACAAGCACTAGTCGACACTAATTTATTCACGTCTTAGCGTTAATTAAGTATAATATTTATACTAACGTGCTTATTATGCAGCAATGTAAAGTCAATTGAAGTAATTCCGGCAATAATGAATGTGCTGCCTACACTATTTTAATTTCCTTTTGATTTTTGAAAGTTTCAAATTAATTAAAATCTAATTTACCTTACGCTTTGAATAATGACTTACTTTAACTGTCAACCGGGTTATTGTTATACAGGGTGTCCCAACCTCGGCGGATCGGTGGATTGTGGCTTTATTAGTGAAGATAGACCAAATGTGTAAATACAAAAGTTATATTGCATTAAAAAAGGTACCTTCTTAAAATATTGTTTATTTCCAAATATAGTAAGGAGGCGCACAGGGGACTTCAAGATCGTTTTCTTAAATGACACTCCGCCATTTTAAATTTTTTTCTTAAATCTATTTATTTAGACCTTTTCAACGGTACCAAGTTTGTAATGTCTTAAATCAATATTTTTCGAGATATTAATTTTTTTAGATAATTCTTGATCAAATCATTACTCTACTTAAAATTCATTCTCAGAGAAACGGTTAAAGGTGGGGGTTTTAAATTGATCAGTGTTTCAAGGGGAAGCTTGCCGGATGCGAATCCAGTCCGTTTCATTTTTCTGTTACTAAATAGGGGATCAAAAATATTGATTAAAAACGCTAAAATTGAAATGGCACGAACTCATTTTTTTTTCAATGGAATGATATTATATTCTTTTCATATTATAAAAATAGATTAAAAATTTAGTCTTTTTGTACAACATTCCCTATACCTAAATCTAACCGATTGTGGGTTG
>JAWQRP010000029.1:0-52854 GCA_033557875.1 Quadriops clusia | reverse complement strand
AAATGCATTCACACAAAATAGCTCATTCCCTAGATAATGGTGTGTAAAGCATAAATATAAAATTTGGTATCATTCCGTCCAGCCATTTTTGAATATTGTAATCTAAAAAATTAGCGCGCGAAAATGATCATAGACACCAGCGTTAATGTAAAATTTTAAATTAATTATTTACTTTTTTTATAAATTCCGAATAAGCGAAGAAAGTATTAACGAAAAGGCATTAGTTTACCTAAAAAGCGCGTAAGAAAATTAATTTTTTTCTAGAAAAATCATAATCGGTTAGATTTAGGTATAGGGAATTTTATACAAAAAGACTAAATTTTTAATCTATTTTTATAATATGAAACGAATATAATATCATTCCATTTTAAAAAAAATGAGTTAGTGCCATTTCAATTTTAGCGATTTCAATCAATATTTTTCAGCCCCTATTTAGTAACAGAAAAGTGAAACGGACTGGATTCGCATCGGGCAAGCTTCCCCTTCAAACACTGATCAATTTAAAGCCCCCACCTTTAACCGTTTCTCTGTGAATTAATTTTAAGTAATGTTTTGACCAAAAATTATTGAAAAAAAAATATCTCGAAAAATATTGATTTTAGACAGTACAAACCAGGTACCGTTGGAAAGGTCTAAATAGGTAGATTTAAGAAAAAAATTTAAAATGGTGGGGTGTCATTTAAGAAAATGGGCTTGATGTCCCCTGTGCGCCCCCTAACTATATTTGGAGGTAAAAAATATTTTAAGAAGGTACCTTTTTTAATGCAATCTAACTTTTCTATTTACACATTTGGTGTATCTTCACTAATAAAGTCACAATCCACCGATCCGCCGAGGTTGGGACACCCTGTGTAGTTGATTTAATCATGTTTATTGAGATTTAACATATTTCCGGTTTGAGATGTATTGCTTTTCGTTGGGCTTACAGAATAAATGGTGGACATTAGGCCAAATAATTATTAAAAGTTCCAGTTGAGTATATTAAAAACGGGCGCCGGAGGCGAGCAAGCTCGAAACCCCCATAATTTGAAAAGAAAGTTATTAGACGTCTTCATAATATGGAAAATATTTTTATTATTTATATTGGCGCGATGTCAAAGCTGTAGGTAAAGAACGCTCAATATAGGCAACCGGTATTTCAGAAGCATTGTAGATGTTACTACATGGCATGTGTATTCATATTGCCATCACGGTAGATATGGTTGTGGAGTTTGAGTTTAAAAAATTATAAATTGATATGTATAGGCAACCATAATTCAGGGAAATTATGATTAATTTTAATTAATGAGTCATAATTTAGTGATCTCAGAAACTCAAGTTATGCAACCCAATTTACACCAGCAAGCACTGCCAATTTTAAGGTAAACGCGTAAAAGGTTGAGTATGGTAAGATTCACAGTTTACAAAGGTCGGCAGCAAATGCACAATTTATTATGAAATAAATGCATTGTTTAACAGTGACAAAAGGCCATAATTTTAATACGTTGCAAGAGTAAACTTCTATTTCACACGTGCAGATGTCGCTGTCGCTGCGCAGAAACCTGCCTTGTCGGCCGCTCTGGCCAATGGGAGCGCTGGGCGTCGCGTCGTTTCCGTGACGCAGGTGACGCACTTCCGCCATCTTCATACGTGATTGTATCGATCCTGATGAACGAGTAACAGCAAATCGTGTCCATGTTCAAGCAGCAGAAAAGCCCGCAAAATGGCAAACATCGATGAAATTACGCAACTCTGTAGGCTATGCCTAGTGAAGGATCAAGTGAACATCCCGATTTTCGATGAAACCGGCGACTTGCACCAAATTTGCCTGAAAATCGCCGCCTGTCTGCCGGTTAAGGTAAGCGCGTCACTCCGCCATCTTAGCTTCTTCTTTGTTTTTACTTTTATTGCCCATTCTACCCTGTTTGCCGTTACTTTTGTCTATTGTTATTCACCTAAATCATTGTTTGTTCCCTTCTGATTACATTTGAAAGGATGCAACAATCGATTTTGTTGTAACGGTCGTTATCGTTACGCTGTTTATTGGGCTGGCCGTTTGCATTGGCCTACACATTTGCGCATTGTTGCCTATCCTTTAACATCCGTTAATTGTTGTGATGTGGTTGTGCAGCACAGCTTGCAACGTTGTAACGGTTTTTATAAGGGTGGCTTGATTTAACGTCAGTTCATTCAATACGATTATTGATTTAGCCTCAGACACTGAGGAGACTTGTTGAATGTCAACGTTTATTGATCTTATGCCTCCTAAGGCACTTCGCCGCCCAATGTGTATAATACAAAAATTTTTTATTTTAACTTAACCCAATTTAGTTTAATGTAACTGTTTACCTAATATTGTTTCGGGCATATATCGTTAACAAGTTGTATCGGATTTCAAGGACCGATGCGATAACAAAATGTTTTGGTATTTTAATTACCTTGTGAAAATTTGTTGTATATGATCGAGACACCTCTTATGTAATTATCGGTTAATGTCTTATGGCACCGTTGTATTTAATGTATTTCATTTAATGTTTATAGATATTCAGATATAGCGTTAAAGGAAACTCAATTCAAACAGATGCCGAAGAATGACGTCTTCAAATAAATATCTCTAAACATCAAACGCTCATTCTTATAATATAAATAAAATATCTTAAAATATTCTGAGAAGATATATAAACTATTTCATCATACATCTAAATTCTTACTTAAACAAGAATATTATTTTAAAATTTCTCATAAATATTGATATAAACCAGTATTAAAATTGTTTTATGAGTAATTTTAAAATAATACTCTTAATTAAATAATAATTCTAGTATAAGACGAAATAGTTTAAGATCACGGTTCACTACGTATACCAAAAAATAATATATTTACATTAAGTTAGTCAGTCTACGTATCTGCATTGATAAATTGGCATTGTATTAAACCTCATCAGAATTTTTTTTTTACACGCTTTTTTTCCGCAGGTCAATAAAGATGACAAACTGCCTAAGAAAATATGCGATGGATGTTCGTATAAACTCGACCTGCTCTACCAGTTTTACAATACGACTGCAAACGCCGAGAAGCAACTCTTATCTTGGCTCAGTGATATAGAAAGGAAAGACTCAAAAATAGTGAGTGAAGGCGAGAACATCCCATCGCAGCCTCTTGCACTTCCAACGGAAGCAAAAGCCGAGCCATCCGACAAAGATCTCTCACTTACCTCGGATGCTGAAAATTACATCATTCAGCAGCAGAAGCTGCCCTATCAGAATGTAGCGTTTCCCACATTCCAACCGGACCCGTATGAGGAACCACAGGTATTGTAACAAACTTATTACTAAATTATATTTACAAATTTTTCACAAAACTATTTATTACAAAATTATTGTTAAATTATTATCGGATTACCTCAAGTTTATCGATCTAAAAATGCTAGTTATGAAACCGATTATTTTAATCTATATAATTAAATGTTTCAATCAATAATTTTCGTGGCTGAAATTGTTTCACCTAATTAAACTTTAACTGATCAACCATTTTATTATTATTAATTATTTTCACTTTATTATTATTTTGTATAATTACTAAAATATTTGAAAAAAAAGGTAAATGAAGAATTGATCGGATTTTTTTATATAGCTATGATAAAAAAAATATAAATTACTTCATTCGAACAATATCCATATTTACGAATCCATGGTACTCAATATATGTAATTATTTTTTTTGCTTCCACTAAAATTTAATAACAAGACAATAGAATTTTTATGGCTTACATGTAGGAGTTGCCGGAAATAAATTTATAGATTCATATCCTAAGAAAACTGCCTCTGATAATACTCTTATCAAAATGTGTTTGTTGGCATACGTTCAAAGATTCGTTATCCGTCTAATTCTAAATAATCGGCAGGATGTTTATTGCAAAATCAATAAATAATGAATGCTTCCGCTACCAATTTCAACTTCAACATAAACAAATAATAAAAGTTAAACTTAGGAAAAAAATTAATATTATTGTGGAACTAATAAAATAGAATCATTCGCATCAAAATTGAGTCGTTCACGTCGAAACTATTTAACAAAAAGCATTTTACTAGTACAGTTTCTTATTTGTGTGTAACAGCCTTGTTACACTTGTTACTTTGTAGCATTATAAATACAGCAGTTCATATTTAGTTTTTTCATTGTTTCATTTTTTATTTTAATTTGAAACTTTTGAACTACTATCATATTGAAACTAATTACACACCCTTTATCTTACAGCCCTCATCTAGTGGCGCAACAGAGCAAGAGACTGAAACTGACACGCCTTCTAAGCGTAAAAGAAAGATCGTTTCCACACTTCCAGTACCTGAATCGGAAGATGAAGACGACCACCAGCCGAAAATAGCGAAGGTAATTTATCATATTAATTTCTTATTAAACCTTTTGCATTTCAAAACGATTTATTAATTTCAATCCGATTTGTTAGTTTCAAATCAATTTGTTAATTTCAATTCCATTTATTAATTTCAATTCAATTTATTATTAATTTGAATTCAATTTATCAAATTTAATTCAATTTATTAAATTTAATGCAATTTATTAAATTTAATTCAATTTATTAAATTTAATTCAATTTATTAAATTTAATTCAATTTATTAAATTTAATTCAATTTATTAAATTTAATTCAATTTATTAATTTTAATTCAATTTATTAATTTCATTTCGATTACTTCAACATTAAGTTTTTCTTCCACCATATTTCCTTTATTTTTTATTATAATTTATTACGATCATAATTATTGCTTTCACTTTTGTTATGTTACTTAACAATTGTTCCTACTTCTACATAAAACAAATTTTCAGAAAATTCTAATTTTCAACATGTTTCTTTTTCTTTTAGTTGGAAAATGACAGTGATAGTGATAACGACGATTACCTCCCTGCTGACAATTCGGACAATGAGCAACCAGGACCTTCGGGGTTGGGCAAAGTTTCCGGAGAAGCACCGTGAGTACTTTTGTTTCATTTCTGCTGTTTCCGTCGTAATTGAGTGTGCAAACTTTTATTGTTATGGGAGAAGTAGATGAATAATTTAAAAATGTAGCAAAAATTCAATTCTTGAACTTCGACTAAATTGAAAGCCCGAACTAAAAACCATGCAATATCACAATATAATAAAATATGACAATATTGTAAAATATGACAATATTGTAAAATACATAAATTTTGTAAAATACATACATTTTGTAAAATACATAAATTTTGTAAAATACATAAATTTTGTAAAATACATAAATTTTGTAAAATACATAAATCTTGTAAAATGCATAAATATTTCCAAAGTACGAACTTGAATACCATTTTCATCTATTTGTGAGAGAAGCAAAATGGAGGATCTATTTTAGAAATCGGCAGAAGCACAATTTGACGAATAAAAATAAGGAGAATAAATCCAAGACCATAAAAGTACAATAAAATATAAGGTAAGTCTTAAATAATACAAAATAATTAATAAAAGTTAAAATATCAGCACACTCAATTACAGGTGTAAAAATTGAAAAGTTTTACTAGTGTACAAAATTTTCATTCAATTTAAAATCTCTTTTATTTTAATATTAATTCAATTTTAATGTTAAGTCAATTTTAATTTCAATATTCAGTTTCAATATTAATTCAATTTCAACATTAGTTGAATTTCAATATTAGTTGAATTTAAAATTAATTCGATTTAATACATTTTTTCACATAGAATATTGAATTAATTAATAAATTAAATTCAAGTTGCAATTTTTACTACATTGCGGCTTTAATACACGTAAAAGTTCAATTCTTGCACCATTACTCTCTTCCTAGTTTTAAAAATTTTCAATGAAATCACTGAAGATCGCTAACGACTTCCGGTCCTTCTGCAGTTTTACTTTTCTTTCAATAGAATGTCCAGTTAAATTTGCACGGGCCTTGCAAGAGTTTTGCAAGCCCAGTTTTTATGTGACATGAAAGATTTTCTCTTATGATTAGAATTATTTTTGTTTACTTCACTACAGAAAGCCAAAAGTACAAACAAGTATGAAATTATACTATTTTTAAGTCCCCCGAGTGACTGATCAAAAATCAAATTTGTCAGTTAAGGAACTTTTGTATGCTAAATGTAGATTGTGATTTGTGCATAAAACGTACGATTAAAATTTTTAATTGGATATGTCGACGCAAGGTAAGTACTGTCAAGTAATATATTAGTGGTAGAAACGGCTTTAATTATGTGTTTGTCAACATTTTGACTGTATCCAAGAATGTTGATTTGTGTAAAGCCGTTACGTAACATAACAAAGTTTAATTAACTTGGTCTGCGGGTTCGCAACCAATTATTTGTTGTAAATTCATCTTTGATTTCGCAAAATTAATTTGATGATTCAAAATTTATTTAATTTTAATTATTGCGAATATAATTATTACCGCGAAAATAATTATTACCGCGAAAATAATTATTACCGCGAAAATAATTATTACCGCGAAAATAATTATTACCGCGAAAATAATTATTACTGCGAATATAATAATTACTGTTACGAAAAATTTTAGAATATTGTATGCAATTATACTTATATTCATTCGGGGCCAAGTAAGACGGTTTCTTACTTTATTAACTTTATTTACCTTTCAAATATCTAATTTCCTATTTCTATACACTTCCTTTAGTGTATAAAATATATTTTTTTTATCCGTGCAGTGAAGTGAAATTAAAAGTATAACAAGCAAATTGTTGTAATACAAAAAAAATAGTACTGAAAAAGCAACGTAACATTGGTGGTTAACGATTCAATTTAAAGAAGAAGGTAAAATAGTAGGAACTATGCGAGGATTAATTATGTAAGTATAATAATAAAAATGTATATAATAATAATAATGTAGTTAATAATTGCAACATAACTATTGAATCAAGAATATTTTTACAATACTCGGTTTGTTTACCGGATTTCTTTTAACCATTATTACAAAAAGATTCTATTTAAATCTTTTAAATTACAAGTTTTCAAGTTACCAATAGTTTCAAGGTTTACGCTGCATGTTAGATTTAAAACACTGTGTTAAAGAAGAAAGAAAAGGGATTGTTCTGGTAGAAGATCGCTTAAAGGTAAGGCAGATTCTTTTCATACCTGCGGAACAAATAACAAATTCCTGCACAAGTCGGGGGACTTTAAATAGTATGCTTTGATTCCATTTGTTTTGTTATGATTCTGAGTTTTCGTAGTCAAGTCGGAAACCATGTATTTGACTGAAACGCAACAATAATTAAAATTTAAAAGAAAAAAATAAACGACAGCTATGAACTTAGGTGCCAATATAAGTACCTATATAAAAATTAAATAAATATGTCTTGTGAAATAAATACGTCCTCTGAAATAAATATGTACATTTAACCACAAATTGATAAAGTAAATGCTTAAATATAGACATAAATTGCGCGATATAAGTAGATAGTAATGATGAAAATCGCGTGAACTGTGGGCATTGGACAAAAAAGACAATAAAACTCAAACATTACAAAATCTTTAGAATTAAATTGATGCATCCTCTACGTTATTTACAGATATAAGGAGCATCTATCCTCCAACGAAACAGGCAAATACGGGTGCAAAAGCTGCTCCAAACTTTTCGAAACTTATAATTCACTCCGTAGCCACCGAAGGAATTTTCATTACGATAAGCGATTCTGTTGTAAAACTTGTGGGAAAAGTTTTAAATCGCCTCGTGAGCTAAAATATCATCAAAACGTTCACTCGGAAAACAAAATTTATTCATGCGACCTTTGCGATAAATCTTTTAAGATGTCGAAATATCTGAAAAATCATCTGATATATCACACTTCGCCTACGATCACTTGCGAACACTGCGGGAAGCAGTTTTTCAAAAAGGACGCCCTCGATAAACACATTCAAGCGCAGCACGTGGGTTTAAAGTACGGGTGCGAATATTGCGGGAAAATTTTAACGTATTTGGGAGACTTGAAGCAACACTTGCGAGAACATGACGTTAAGTACACGCCCAAGCACATCTGTAAGATTTGTAAGAAATACTTTAGGTCTAATAGGATGCTACGTAATCACATAACGTTAATCCACTATAAAAGCTCCTTATTTGTTTGCGAATGGTGTGGGAAGTCTTTAAGATCGCAAGCGAACTTAAATAATCATATTATGACTCACACAGGGGATAGGCCGTTCGTTTGTGCTATATGTGGGAAAGAGTTCAGTAGGAAAAGTGGTTTAAAAGAGCACATGCGGCTCCATACGCAAGAGAAACCATTTTGTTGCCTCGTTTGTTACAAGACTTTCACGCGTCGAAGTGCCTTGGTGGTTCATTCCAGAGTTCATACTAAACAAAAACCGTATCAGTGTCACGTTTGCGATTCAAAATTTAGTACAAATACTGGATTGAAATCTCATTTAAAGAAATTGCATGGACAACCTCTGGGAACAGTTTTATGATAAAAATTGACTTTTAATACCATTTGATTTAAAGATTTGTTAAATACATCATTTTGAAATTATGTTAAAGACTATAATTTGTATATTGATTTATTTCCCGGTTCTGGCGGTTTGTTGCAGGGTTAATGTAAGAAAATACGTACGTTCCTGATACATATTAATTTATTTGTTCATTTGACGACTAGTTTCGCCCTTTTTTGCATTCTCACATCTATGTTGTCAAAATTTATTGCACAAGAGCAGATGTCCAAGTTGTTTGTTAACACTTAGAAAATTACATTAAGTTCTTCTATAATACAATGAAACTAAAATGAAATAAAACAAGTTTAATTTTTTTAAATATTTAAATAAAATAAACTTGTTTTGTTTATCCTAGTTTAATTGTATTACGGAAGAACTTATTGCAATTTTTAAAGTATTTAAGAACAACTCGAAAATCTGCTGTTGTGCGATGAAAAATTTGACAACACAGATCTGAAGATGCCCGAAACAGGGAAATTAGTCGTCTAATGAACAAATAAATTTATATCCAGAACGTACGTATTTTCTTACATAAGCCTGCAACTATGATTTGTAGTTAAAGCCTAAAATATTGTTACTTAAATTCTAAAATTGCACAAGAAAAAAATCTACATCAGAGTTTCTGTTGTTTGCAGGGAGTCGAAGAGCAGGACCCTTAAGGAATTCAGACGTGATATTAAAAACTCCCCGGCAGACGAATATTCTTGCGATATTTGTTTAAAACAGTTCAAAAATTCTAGTTCTTTGTCCCAGCATAAATTCGTTCACAACGAGAGGAGGTTTCTTTGTCCTCTTTGCGAGAAATCATTTAAACGAAATTATGAAGTTAGAATACACGTAGAAACTTACCACACGAAAGAACGCTTGTATAAATGTCAAACTTGCGATAAAGTATTTATCAAAAAGCAATTGCTCAAGTACCACGAGGCGAGACACCTGAAAAATTATAAAATAAAATGCGACCAGTGCGATAAAGGTTTTTATACGATGTTAGAGTATAATAAACATTATGCTGTACGACATTACGGGGTCAGGTACATTTGCCCGCATTGCCGCAAGATATTTTTAGACGAAAACTGCTTTAAGAGACACGTTAAAACTCACGATACCGACTATGTGCAAGAAAAATTTATGTGCCCGGTCTGTAAAAAGATTTACAATACGCGAGGGGGTCTGACAGTTCATCGAAAAACCCATGAGAATGTTAGCTATATGTGTGATATTTGTGGGAAGTCAGTTACATCAAAAACTAGTCTGAAACACCACATGATGGTGCACACTGGGGAGAAGCCGTTTGTTTGCGACACTTGCGGGAAATGTTTCAATAAAAAGTTGTTACTCAGGACGCACGAACGAGTTCACACTAAAATCAAACCTTATACGTGTAGTCTCTGCGAGAAAAGTTTTACACAGAAAAGTACTCTTACGGTGCACATGCGGTATCATACGGGCGATAGACCTTACCATTGCAACATTTGCCAAAAAGATTTTGTTACGAAAACTTTGTTAAGGGTTCACGCCAGAATTCATGGTGTTGCTTTGGTGGACTCGTGATAAGTCGTTTATTCACGTAACGATTCAATTTTATTATTTAATTATTAATATTGTAACGTAAGACTAAAATTTAAAATTAAAAAAATGTTCCTATATGTAATAAATTATTTTTCAAATGCATACGTTTA
Source organism: Quadriops clusia (assembly GCA_033557875.1). Taxonomy (NCBI): domain Eukaryota; kingdom Metazoa; phylum Arthropoda; class Insecta; order Coleoptera; family Hydrophilidae; genus Quadriops; species Quadriops clusia. Next base: position 42,706 of record JAWQRP010000029.1, on the reverse strand, counting down.
AATTGGATTGAATAACCCATATCATTTCAGATATTAATCTATATAATGAATTTCCTATATTAAAATTAAAACGATCAGGTCTGGGAAGACGTTATGACGATTTTTAAAGTAGTGATATATACATGGTGCACTTTGTAAAACGTAATTGGCTTGCCGTAGATTTGTTTTTTAATTTAAATAAATAAAATGCACTGGACCGCTTCACTTTATTTATTTATAAAAACAAGAATTAACTTTTCAGGTATGCAAAACATATAAATTATTTGAAACAAAAAAAGCAAATGATGTATTTCCTAATTGGCAGTTTTAATTTTTGAACTCGCCTTTAAAACCGATAGGATTACAGAATGTTTTACATGAATCTTTTTTCTACGTACGTATTTGCATTAAAAATTAACGTTTTAGTTGAAGATTATATTAAAATCGTTAAAAAAATGTATTGTTTATAGAAGATAAAAAATGTTTACAACATTTTGTTATAGAAATATATGATCAGTATTGGAATGTTAGCATGCAAAGATAAAATCCTGAATATTTTAAATTTGTTAAAAAATAGACCCGAGGCGAACTAATTAAGCTTTTAAACCGGACACTTTGTATAATATTTCTACATATAGCATATTGTTCTTTCCAGATCGGGTTCAAACACTGCAAGAAAGCAGAAGATGATGATCGTTAATTTACTGTGCATGGTTTGCAAACAAACTTTCAGCAACACCGACCTGTATCTCAAACACACTTGTCAAGTGATTTCGCCACCGCAAAAAATGTTGCTCATATCCAATTTAGGACAAAACAAGTTGGTGCCGACCGTTCAACTGCGTCAAACTACCCCTCTAACTAAAACTGTTCATCTCCAACAAAGTTTACCAGTGTCTCAAACCGTTCAACTTCGACAGAGTGCCCCATTAGGTCAAACCATTCAATTTCCACACGGTACCCCAGTAGTTCGAATGATTCAACTTCCACACGGTACTCCTGTAGGGCAAACCATTCAACTTCAACAGAACATACCAATACTTCAAACAATTCAATTGCCAGTAGTTCAAGCGAAAAAACCCGAAGTAAAGGCAGCTAAGAAATTGCGAACTTGTCACGTTTGTTCCGAAGAACTTTTCATGACCAAATCAATGTTTTTCCACCACATGCGGAGGCACAAAACTAGAAGCGTATCTTGTAAAAAGTGCGACAAAAAGTTCTATTACGCGTCCCAGCTCGCAATGCACGATAAAAGAGTTCACTTGAAAAAGAAGGACGTGATTTGTAACTTGTGCAATACAGGATTTGCGGATGCATATTACTTGAAACGTCACCTAGAGCACAAACACTTAAAAAAATACAATCACCACTGCCACGATTGTAACAAATCCTTTTCGTGTCGCACCCACCTTGAGCAACATAACGATGTGATCCACAAAGGGCTGAGACACTACTGCGAAAAGTGTAAAAAGACGTTTAAAAATAAAGAGTATTACAAAAAGCACCTTGAAATGCACAAACCTGGTTACGTTAAGCAGCCCTTTACTTGTAAAATTTGCAACGAGACTGTCCAATGCCGCCAGACTCACATGAGAAAACACAACAGACGAAATCACGTTTGCGAAGTGTGTGGAAAAGTTGTAACTACGTCTTTGAGCTTAGAAAACCACATGCGCGGTCACACCGGCGAGAAACCGTTCCAATGTCACGAATGCGGCAAAGAGTTTCACACGAAGAAGTATCTTAAGGTTCACTCGGTCATTCATACAGGCCAGAAGCCGTTTAAATGCACCTTGTGCCCTAAATCGTTTACGCAGAAAGGCACCTTAAACATTCACATGCGGTACCATAATGGAGAGAAGCCTTTTGCTTGCACCATTTGCAACAAAAAGTTCGTCACAAAAACTTTACTGAAATATCATAACAAAACACATGGAGGGTCTTGTGATTAATTATTTTTCAGAATAATACTACTAAAATAAGATTAAGAATGTTTTTTTGTTTTATCTTTTGCTGTGCTTTCTACTTGTTGGTTAATACAAGTGTATACGTACAAGTAAATTTATATAATTCCCCAAACTATTAGAGGTATAGAAATACTTTCAATTGTTTTTCCAATGAACAATATATTTATAGTTGATTACATAGGTATAAAAGTAACAATAAAGTATTATCACTATTAGTAATGTCAACTAATTCATTCTATAGATATTTAATATACAAACATGACGATTAAAGGTGGTTATTTTTTGTGAAAATCCTTGATTCAAAACTCGACGTTGCACTCTTGATTTTTAAACACAATATTTATATATGGAGATATATAGATATGGATTATAATTTAACCAATAATGTTTTCACATGGTTTTCCCTTTATTTGTCGTTAGTTGTTTACACATTTCATCAGTCATTTTTCAATTGTTTCTTATATTTAACGGTTGCGAGGTTGGTCTTCTCATTTATATTTTGTATGTCCATATCGTTGTCATTGTTACTACTTTTTCTATCTCCTTTTCAGGTTTGATGAATGCCAGTTTACAAAAACCGAAGGATCGTTCATTTGTAAAAATTTGCCTGATTTGCGAGAATATGAAAGTTTCAAACAAAACTCTAACACTCAAACTAAAAGCGTTCCAATCTATTGTCTTGATTCAAGGAAACCTTATATTAAGAACGCATTGTTTTGTCGATATTGTCCCGAATCTTTCGTCTTTCGGAGCGACTTTATTTCTCATCAATGGACAGTTCACGCCCCTTTTAAATGTGCTCTCTGTGGTGAAATTATTCGCAGCGAACAGGGCTACAATCTTCACAACAAAAAGCACACAGAGACGGACTTGTACAAGTGCGCTCCATGTTCCCTAAAGTTTCCAAACAAACAGAAATTTATCATGCATCGAGAGGTTCATGGTAACTATACATGCCTTTATTGCGAGAAAAAACTGTACGACTTTGCGGTCTTCTACAGACATATGAAAGCTCACACCAAGGAGACTTACAAGAAATGCGATCGTTGCAATAAATTGATTGATCTGGAGCATAATTGGAAAAAACATAAGGCTGTTTGTTTGAAGACGTACACATGTGAAACTTGCGAGAAAGTATTTCCAACAAAGGGAAAGTTGACCTCCCACATAAAATATACGCATACACAAGGGAGGTACATTTGTAAACAATGCGGCAAACGATACAAGTCAAAGCATCCATATTTACTACACATGGAAAGACATGATCCGAGCTCTATTAAATATACCACTTGTGCAGTTTGTAGTGAGGTAATTAGTGTACTTGAACTGTTGCAACACAGTAAAAAGCACAAAAAGACAGGTTATGTTTGCCCGGATTGTGGGAAAATATATAAAAAATCCTCAAGTTTCAAGACTCACCAGTTTTCACACCTTGGTCTGAAACCATACGAATGTATTATATGTGACAAGAAGTTTGTTAGCAAACAAATACTGACCGATCACATAAAAACCCACACTGGAGAAAGGAATTTCAAGTGCGACGTATGTGGGAAGGCCTTCAGCCAAAAGGGTACCCTAAACGTCCACAAGCGCCAGCACACAGGCGAAAAACCTTACGAGTGCAACTTATGCGACCAAAAGTTTATAACTGGAACTTTACTTCGGTATCATAAGAAAAAGCGACATGATGTTATTTAATTGTCTTGTTAGGAGGTATAGTAGGAGCATTGTGTAAGCTGGCAATTTAAAATTTTTAAAATAATAAATTTTTAATGTTATTTTGATATATTGAAGCAGGCAACTCAGGATTTAACGAAACAATAGTAGGTACAGGGTGTTTACGTGAAATGTATACACTTGGCTAGGACGGCAAAAGCAAGAACCACTTGTTAGACTAGACTCGTTTGTCATTTCCAAACCATAAATAACCCACCACTAGGGTTGGACGTTAATTGACAAACGAATTTAGTCTAACAAGTGGTTTTTGCTCCTGCCGTCCTCGGCAGCTGTATACATTTCACGTAAACACACTGTAGTTATTATTATATTCAATACAGAGGAATCTATATGTTAATGACACTTTTATACCAATAAAAATAATCTAATGATACCTTGCCGATAGTTTCTGTCGATACACTAGTTCACGAACAGAAGTTTTGACTTATTCCTCTTTTACTATAATTGTTTGTGTTATAGGTGTAAAAACTTATTTCGATTAGATTGTTCTTAATCCCGTACTTGATATACTTGTTAATAAATTTCTTGGGTTTGGGCCTTTTAAATAAAAATACTTTTTTCTTTGACGTGTCGGCTCTTACATTTTGGCCTCAAGTGAGGTGCAATAACGTGAAGAGATAAAGGCCAAAATGTAAGAGCCGAAACGTCAAAGAATAAAGTATTTTTATTTAAAACTCCCAAACCCAAGAAATTTATTAACAAGTGTAAAAACTTATTTTCCCTTTGAAACGTTTCACTAACTCGTCTATGGAAATTTCTCTTGAAGGAACAATTTGTTCTTTCAATTTGCAATCTAAGTAACAAATAATTTTCGGTGTGCGTGATCTAAGATTTTGGTTATTTTTATCAGTTTGAAGTAAATGAAGCATTTAAAATATTTCCACGAATAATTTTCTCTTCGCATCAGTTTAGATAATCTCTTTTGACATGAAAGGAAATTAATTGTTTTTTTTACAATTTAAAGCATACGAGAGCATAAATGACCCGATAAAGTGAATAAACAATAAGAAAATAATACATTGAGGACTATACGGCATTATACGACTATAAAGGCTGCAATAATAGTAACGATTGTGTTAATTTAGATATAGTATTCGATTTCCTCATTTCTTGAAAATATTTCGTCATTTCCCCCACCGCGATTATTGGAAAAACTACATCAAATGACCTCAGAAAATTAATATGATTGAAATGATTCCACTATACGTAGTAATAACTGTTGCATTCCTTGAGATGGTAGTTCAGTCTTCTGTATTTTCATTTCCAGATTGGTAGAAATCAAGTCGGAACCCGCTGTACACACAGAAAGCGAACATTTTGACGATTACAACTGGACAATCCCATTGTTTGGTGAACTCCCAATAACATCGAGTGCACAAACTCAACTAACGGATTTCCACCTGGGAGTGTACACTTGCCCACATTGCGGAAAGAAAATAGCAAAATATCCTCAGTTCGAAGCACACGTGCACTCACACACTAAAACGAATTATTTAAAATGCTCAAATTGTCAGAAATTAATTAATAACGAAACGAACATGAAAAAGCATTTGGTGCGCTGTTCAAAAGCGAAACGTGGTTTTCCTTGTGTACTTTGCACGAAGGTATTTAAGCAGGAATACACCCTTAAGCAGCACCTTAAAACCCACGAACCTGGCTATGTGCGTGAAGTAACTTGTTCTGTTTGTAATAAGGTAGTGGCGTCAACAGCAATAAAGAGTCATGTGAGGAGGCATGATGTTAAAGAGTTCGCGTGCACTATTTGTGGAAAGACTTTCATGAAACAGCAGAGCCTTAAAACTCATTTATTGGGACACCAAGGCGTTAAACCTTATCAGTGCGAGATATGCAAGAAAGCCTTTGCAGCAAGATGCTACCTGACTGAGCACATAAAAATTCATACTGAAGAAAAAAATTATAAGTGCGAAATTTGTGGGAAGAAATTTGTTCAAAAGACTACTTTGACTATACATTTGCGGGCGCATAGCGGGGAAAAACCGTACCCGTGCGATTCGTGTGACAAGAAATTTGTTACGAACACTTTGCTCAACTACCATAAGAAAAAGTTTCATTCATGATGCTTAAAAATTAATTTAAGGAGATCACGATTAATTTAGTTTCTTTTTGAATTAAAAATTGCTTTTTAAACATGTTTTTATAAGGAAAAAAGTGGAAGTTGTTTAGTCTTTTGTATTAGCCTTTTTGATAGTCGCAAAATCAGAAAACTTGAAATAAACTATTTGTGAAACGACTTTTGTTGAGACAAATCTTGGGAAATTTGCAATAAGAAATTTATACGACTTAACTGTTCACTTGAGGTGAGGGACCATTTGAATAGTGAAAGTACGATACGAATATTGTTTATGTGATTGACATTACGTAATTAACTTTGCTCGTTCACCACAGGGCGAGGGATTATATATTTATTGAATAAGATATGAAAATAGTTTTACATTACTGCGAATATATATGTGAAGTATATAAATAAAGGTGCACTGATCGTGTCAACATTATAGTTTGCTTTTTATTTACCGTTAAAAGTTTTTATTTATAAGATTCAAACACAAAGGAAATCATTAAAAGGAATATCTAGGCCAAGATATATGTATTGAAGCTTCCGTTATAGAATCAATAGTAAAATGTTTAAGTGACTTAGTTATGTAATAGAAAGCTTTTATTTGAATGTACATAGATTGATTTTCGGTTTATTACTTTTTGACTTTAACACGGTCTATATAAGAAATTAGTTATTTACTATTTTAATTCTTGGATTTATAGGTCATAAAATACAGGTTCATACCTTGCTCAATGGTTCGTTTTTATTGATAAAAACCTCTGCAGGAGTATTAAAAAATGTGAAATTTGAAATTTCTTACTATTCACAAATTGTTTCATAATATTTCTTCTTATTTTAATTGAAATAATTAAAAATAAGTTTCACTAGAAAAAATGATTATAAAAGTTAGTTGGTATTTTAAATAATTTGGTTATAAATGCTATTAATGTTATTTGTATTTTGTTTAAAATTAATTGAAAATTAATGTTTAATATTTAAAGATTCTAAAATTCTTCTTTTGTGCCAATTAGTTTCTTTTTCTAAAGTTTGAACAATTTCAAAATCAAAACTGAGTTTTTTATTTTTCTTATAATAAAGAGTTTACAGAAAATTGTACTGCTGCTCTAACAAAATACTGAAAAGAAAAAAGCATATTTTTGATTTTTATAATGTTAAAATTTTAGAAACAAAAACTAATTGGTACGAAGGAAGAATTTTAAAATCTTTAAATATTAAACATGAAAGATTGTCAATTAATTTTAAACAACATGCAAATAACATTAATAGGATTTATATCAAAATTATTAAAAACATCAAATAACTTTTACAATCATTTTTCTTTGAGTAAAACTTATTTTTTATTATGTCAATTAAAATAAGAAGAAATATTATGAAACAATTAGTCAATAGTAAAGAAATTTAAATTTCATATATATTTTAATACTCCTGTAGAGGTTTTTATCAATAAAAGCGAAACGTTAAGGAAAAACATGTACTTATATTTTATGAACTATAAGCAAGAATTAAAATACTAAATAAAAGGTTAAAGTAAAAATAAATTTAGATATAACAGATTAAGTCTTAAGAATGGCAAAAATACGATTTAAGGCAACGTGCTGTCATTTGATTATAAATCATGGATTCGCCCTACAAGACAAATCTACAAACGCAAAAAAAGCAAACACTTTATTGCAGAGTTCCGAAAATTAGCTACTACATATGTGATCCACAGAATGATAATTGACAGAAACAAAATTGCATGTTAAATGCGTTAGTTGAATTGAGGATTTTTTCTTTTCAGATTCAACAGTATTGACGTAAAATATGAGCCTCTCCTAGCAATAAAAAATGACACGGAAACGTACCAATGCGATGTTTGCTCTGAAGCCTTTGTGGATGAGGCGGAATTCTACATACACATGCATCAACATTCTCTACCTAAAAACTCTAGGGTGAAAGCTGTGAGCAACGAGGGCATAAATACATCCTCTGTTGGTCATCGTAGGCTTAAAACACCTAAGAAAAAACCGGAGAAGTTGCTTAAGACTTCTGAAGGGGATCCTAGTCTTACAAGGTCGAAGAAGAAACGGGGAGAGGTGAGCCAGGTTTTAAAGATACCCCCCGAATGGTACCCAAGTCTTAAAAGGTGGCAAAAGAAAAAAGGAGATACTTTAAAGCCAGCTTCTTCAAATGTCGAAGCTACCACCAAGAAAAAAAGAAAGCGGGAGAAAATTTATAGATATGATAAACCTGCGAAGAAATACATATGCGAGACTTGTTCCATGACGTTCCCCACACGACTTTTGTTCGAAAGACACGAATGCAGTCAAAAGGATAGTGCAGAAACCAGCATTAGAACCATAAGCTCATTCACTTACAAATGCGATCTGTGTCCGGATAAAATTGCTGGAAATACCGAATTCTTAGAGCATTGGAAGTCTCACGGCGGCTACACTTGTCCACATTGCGGTAGAAAGCTGACGACACCTGATACGTTCCAAAGACACATCCAATCGCACACAAGGGATAATTATATAAAATGTGATAAATGCGACAAATCCTTTAATCACGCCACAAATTTACAGAAACACCTCGATTATAAGCTGTGCAGGGGAGGTTTTATGTGTGAGCTTTGCAATAAAATGTTTAGTCAAAAGGGCGCCTTGACTATTCATCTTAATACTACCCACTTCGGGGTAACCTACAAGTGCCAGCCCTGCAATAAAGTATACAAAGCAGAAAGTAGTTACAAGTTGCACATGAAGTCTCACGAACCGGGATTCAAAAAAACCACAACTTGCCAACTTTGCAAGAAAGAAGTTGGCACACTGGCGATGCGCACCCATATGAGTAAACATAAAGCGGAAAAAAGCATGTGCCAGGAGTGCGGAAAGCTGATGTCCGCGTCTTCCTTAAAAACGCATTTAATGGTCCATCGAGGGCTTAAACCTTACAAATGTGACCTTTGCGGGAAAGGATTTCCTTCACAGACTTACTTGACGAACCACAAGCACGTACATGCGAATAATAAGCGCTATGAATGTCCTATATGCCATAAGAAATTCGTTCAACATGGTTCGAGGAACATTCACATCAGGACCCATACCGGCGAGAAACCCTATGAATGCAATATTTGCGACAAGAAGTTTTACACGGGGAATTTACTAAAAGTACATAAGCAGAAGCAACATTCACAAGTTGATTAGATCCTTTTTCGGAATTTCGTTTAGTTTTATATGCAATTCAAACGATAAAAGATTTTAAAACAATCTTTGTACATTAGTAATACTTTCTTTTTTATAGATTTTCTTGTTTTTGCTTTCATTTATCGATGGAAAGGAGGCACCAATAACTTTGTAGGTGATAATAATTTGCAGCATTCTATGAAATAGAAAAGCATGTGTGTATATAAATTATAAATTCCAAAACAACAAATACTATTAAATTTAATAATTAATCAATCAAAAAATTAATATGAATTATGTAAGTTTTACAAAAAATAAACGATCTACGAAGATTTCTGCATTCTCTTTAGGATAAAAAATAAGACTTTAATGTTCTCGCCGAAGATATTAAATCGCAAAAGGTTGTTAGTCGTCATCTTCGAGCTCAAACAGTCTTTTAAAAATGTCGAGTTGCTTTGGCTAATTGAAGGATTTTTTTAGAATAATTATAATTTTAATTTAAGATTACGACATCTTAGATTTAGACATTTTTGAAACCAGTTTTGGTTTAGAGTGTTGTAGGTGTCGCTCTAGATTTAAAGCGGGAGATTTGAAAGCGAATTAGGTCTTGTTGATACAGGGAGTAGGTATGAGAAAGAAATTGGTTGAAACTTGGGAAACAGATAATGGAGGGTTGATCGTCTAGTTTCCTTAAAATATAAAATACTAGTAATTTTATATCGATACCTTAGGGCATTAATAATTTACTATAACAAATAACTTTCTCAAGAAACTTTTTGGGAATTGTATTTTGAGACTTCTGTATTTCCACTTCCAGATGTGACGAAATAGAGCTGAAATATGACCCGATCCTAGAAAAAAACGTGAAAACTGAGCTGAGGGAATATCAATGTGACATTTGCTACGATTTGTTTGAGAATGATGAAGAATATTCTGCACATATGCACGAACATTCTGTACCTAAGCAGTTTTCACAGAAAGTTGGACCATGCGCTGGTAAATCAGAAGATGTAACTTCCTCAAAAAAGAAAGCAGGGAAAAAGAAACCTAGAAAAGGTTCAACGAATAAAAAATACAAATGTAAAATCTGCACAACAACCTTTACCAATAAAGTTATGTTTGATGCACACATATGCAATATGAAGGGTCCCATCGGCTGTACCGGAAGAACGAAACTGTCCTTCAAATGTGATTTTTGCCCAGAAATTTTCACTGAAAAAGGTGAATTCTTCCAACACCGAAAAACACATGATGGTTACAGTTGTCCTCACTGCGATAGAAAATTTCTTATGCCCCATTTCTTGGAACGCCATGTCCGAACTCACACTAAAGATAATTACATAAAGTGCGAGTGCGGGCAACTTTTCAGTCATCAAACACATTTGCAAAAGCACCTAAAAAACAAGCTGTGCAGAGGCGGCTTCATGTGCGAAGTGTGCAACAAAATGTTTTCCCAGAAAGGAGGTTGGACTGTTCACATGAATTCTGTGCACTTAGGAGTGAGATTCGAGTGCAAAATATGCGATAAAGTGTACACATTGGAACAGAGTTACAAGATGCACATGGACATGGTCCATAATCCTAATTCCGTAAAAACGGAAAAATGCCCTGTTTGCCAGAAGGACATAAGAAAACGTCATCTTAAATCCCACATCAGCGTGCACAATAATGGTAAAAGTGTTTGCCCCCAATGCGGAAAACGTCTATATCCAGAATCTCTAAAAACACATTTGTTAAACCACCAGGGGATTAAACCCTACAAATGTGACCATTGTGGTAAAGCATTTAGTTCGAAAGCTTATCTGAGAAACCACAAGATGATACATACGGACGTAAAGCCCTATGAATGTCCCATATGCCAGAAGAAATTCATTCAACATGGTTCTAGGAAAATTCACATCAGAACACACACGGGTGAAAAACCCTACGAATGTAATCTTTGCGATAAAACATTTTCTGCTGGGAATTTGCTAAAAGTGCATAAACAGAAGCAGCACACGCTGCTTGAGTAAACTAAATTTTCTGGATTGAATTTAGTTTTGTACCCGGTTCGAAAGAAATTAAATTTTAAAACTTTAAGTTAATATTTGTTTTGGTCGTAATGTACATCCGAAGAAATTTATCTAAATAAAACAAACACTTTGTAGTAGATATAATTTGTAGCATTGGGCCAACTCATGAATATGTTCCCGAATAAATTGGATCATCCAAAATAAATAGTACTATTAAATATAAAAATTTGTGTATTATATAAATTTTTCCAAAAGTAATAAACGAACTTTGAAATTTGCTTTCTCATTAGGGTTCAGATGTTGTCTCGAAAAAGGTTACCAGACGTAGGCGTCGTCGTAGGATTTTGCATACACACTCACGTTGTTTTTACTCAATTATTTCCATAATTACATTGCCCAATTGCACTTTCATTATGTATCATGTATTGCAATAGTTTCTGGCAGGATTATGAAAAGATTGATATAAAATTACACTACTGAAACTAAAAAAGATACTTTATTATTAAATATTTCATTCAACAGTTTTATGAACTACAGGATTCGTTACTTGTTTGGCAGTCACGAATTTTTGGAAAAATATTATGTCGATATCTTAGGCCGTACATAATTTAATATAGTAAAAGTTTGCGAACAAACGGTTTTTTGGGAACTGTGTTCTGAGACTTCCGTATTTCCAGTTACAGATGTGACGAATTAGTGGTGAAACTAGACCCGCTCATAGAACAAACCGTGAAAACTGAGGTGGAGGACTATCAGTGCGACATCTGCTACGGACTATTTGAGAATGATGAAGAATACTCTGTACACATGCAAGAGCATTCCCTTTTTAAACAGGAAATTGGTTCGCCATCGGCAGACGAATCGGAAAGTGCAACTACCTCAAATAAGAAAAGAGGACAAAAGAAAAGAAGGGGTTCAACAAACAAAAAATACAAATGCAAAAGCTGTTCAATAACCTTTACTAATAAGCTTCTGTTCGATGCACACACTTGCAACATAAAGGGTTTCATTGGTTTTACCAGAGGGAAAATACTATCTTTCAAGTGTGATTTTTGTCCAGAAATTTTCACTCGCAAATGGGAGTTTTTCGATCACCGAAAAACGCACGATGGTTACAGTTGCCCTCACTGCGATAGGAAATTTCTAATGCCCTATTTGTTCGAACGTCACGTCCGAACTCATACTAAAGATAATTACGTAAAGTGCGAGTGCGGGCAACTTTTCAGTCATCAAACACATTTGCAAAAGCACTTAAAAAACAAGCTGTGCAGAGGCGGCTTCATGTGCGAGCTGTGCAACAAAATGTTTAGCCAGAAGGGAGGGTTAACGGCTCACATGAATTCTGTGCATTTAGGAGTGAAATTCGAATGTAAAATATGCAACAAATCTTATAGAATGGAGCCTAATTATAAGGCGCACTTGGCAAGAGCCCATGATCCTAATTTTGTAAAAACTGAAAAATGCCCCCTTTGTAAGAAGGAAATAAGCAAAACTGGTCTGTCAAAACATATTGAGGCACACAAGACTGGTAAAAGCGTTTGCCCCGAATGTGGGAAACGTATGTGGCCAGATTCTCTAAAAACACATTTGTTAACCCACAAGGGGATTAAACCCTTCAAATGCGAACACTGCGGCAAAGCATTTAGTTCGAAAGTTTACCTGAAGAACCACAAGATGATACATACGAACGAGAAGCGGTATGAATGTCCCATATGTCATAAGAAATTCACCCAACATAGTTCAAGGAAAATTCACATCAGGACGCATACTGGTGAAAAACCCTACGAATGCAATGTTTGCGACAAGAAGTTTCCTACGGGGAATTTGCTCAAAGTACATAAACAGAAGCAACATACGCTACTTGAATAAACCAAATTTCTGGATTGAATTTAGTTTTGCGTCGACTCCAAAAGAAATGAAATTTTCAAATTTCGTTATCTATATAAGGAATGTTTTTATCGGTTGGTACGTCCGTAAACATTTATGTATGTACAACAGTAAATGTTTAAGATTTACAAAAACCTAAAATAAACGAACTTTGAACGAAGATCCTTTTCTTGTTCTTTAATCTTCTTCGCGAATGAACTCTACCTTTTAAAATAAATAATTTCATCTTGAATATCAATTTGAAACATTATGCCATTATTTAAAAAAAATGTTGAAGCGCATAGGCCATAAATACTATATACATTCTCTATAGTCTATAGTATTAACGAGCTGCAGGAAAATCGAAATTTATTCCGTCTATTTATTTACTTCAGTTGTTATTTATATTTTTGGGGAATTCACCGTTGTTACTTGTTGAGAGGAGAACGTAATTTCCTTATTAATGAGGTTTGAGCTTTCTTACGAATATTTATTACAAGTTTTATTTTAAATATGATAGTAAGCAGCGTTTCTTTTCTGATTACAAGGTTTATCTTGTTTTTGATGCATTGATACATGAAATAGTTGCAGCAATTGTCTATGTAACAGAAAGCACTATTTGAAGTTATGACTTCAGTCGAAGAAACGATACATTAAAGGGTGCAAATATTTATTGTCACTATTGGTTTCTTCAGGATTTCAGGTTTCTATTTTTATCTTTTTGTAGAAGGATAGGTAACTGAACCACAAACATACGCAAACCTCACTGAACTAGTACTCTCTACTTTATGCAGGGTTTTTAATGAATTTTATATTTTGCTTTATAAAAAAGTGCATTTAAAACTTTCCTACTATATTGGTCTTTTGTGTTTTCATGTCCAAATAATAGTGCGTTTAGAATAACGATTTTAACGTGTCTACATCATATCATGGGAAAAAAAGGCTTAGTGCTAGTTCACAAGTATTTAACTTTGTGAACGAACAACTTTTGGGAAAGTATGTTCTGAGACTTCCGTATTTCCAGTTACAGATGTGACGCAATAGACGTGAAATATAACCCAATCACAGACGGCATCCTGAAAAGTGACGTGAAGGACTATCAATGTGACATTTGCTACGATTTGTTTGAGGATGAGGCAGAATTCTTCGTGCACATGCACGATCATTCTCTGCGAAAGGAATCTAAGCAGGAGGTAAACTCCCTGTCGGCCGTCGAATCGGAAGATGTAACTTCCTCAAAAAAGAAAACAAGAAAAAAGCAAGTTCGAAAAGGCCGCACAAATAAAAAATGGATATGTGAAAGTTGTTCGACAAGTTTCACTAATAAGCTTCTATTTGATACACACATATGCAATACAGAGGGTTATTCTAGAAAAAATGTGCTAACCTTCAAATGCGACTTTTGTCCTGAAATTTACACTGAAAAAGACGAATTCTTCGAACACCGAAAGACGCACGAGGGTTACAGCTGTTCTCACTGCGATAAAAAATTTCTAAGGCCCGATTTGTACGAACGTCACGTCCAATCGCACACTAAGGATAATTACATAAAGTGCCATGATTGCGGGAAATCTTTTAACCATCAAACTAACTTGCAAAAGCACTTAGATTACAAACTTTGCAGAGGCGGCTTTATGTGCGAAATATGCAACAAAATGTTCTCTCAAAAGGGAGGTTGGACTATTCACATGAATTCTGTGCACTTAGGAGTGAGATTCGAGTGCAAAATATGCGATAAAGTTTACACATTGGAACAGAGTTACAAGACGCACATGGACATGGTGCATAATCCTAATTCCGTGAAAACGGAAAAATGCCCTGTTTGCCAGAAGGACATAAGTAAACGTGGTATAAAAAGGCACATTGCCTGTCATAAAATGGGTAAAAGCCTTTGTCCCGAATGCGGAAAACGACTTTGGCCGGCTGCCCTACAAACACATTTGTTAACGCACCAGGGGATTAAACCCTTCAAATGCGAGGACTGCGGGAAATCATTCGCTTCTAAACTTTACTTGAGGGGGCACATGATGACACATACGAACGAGAAGCCTTATGAGTGTCCCATATGTCATAAGAAGTTTGTTCAATTGGGTTCTAGGAATATTCACGTCAGGACGCATACTGGCGACAGACCCCATGAATGCAACATGTGCGATATGAAGTTTTATACGGGGTATTTACTGAAAGTACATAAGCAGAAGAAACACAGATTACTTGAATAAATCGCATTTTAGCATTGCTTTAGTTTTACACATATTTAAAAAAAAAACAAACTTCAGAATGTTTTATGTTAAATTTTATTGTTCTTTGACGTTTTATTTTGAGTTATTAAATATTTGTAATAATGGGTATAATAAGGTCTTATTGTATGTATATATTTTTATTTCGACGTTTCGTTATATAATAATAACTTCTTCAGGAGATTTAAAGATAAATTTGAAATTTCCTATTTGACAATATTTTATGAAATTTCTTCTTATTTTAATTAACAAAACAAAACATTAATTTCACTTAAAATAATAAAAATAATAAAATTAAGGTTATTTAGTACTTTTAATAATTTGGTTATAAATTCTGTTAATGTTATTTGTATCTCGTTTAAAATTGATTGAAAATTTTTCATGTTTAATATTTAAAGATTCTAAAATTCTTCTTTATCTTTTATTCTAGAATAAAAGATGAAGATGATAAATTTAAACAATGAAACCTTGTTTACAAAATTAACTGTTTAAATTGTAATGCATGATATATTGGTGAAACAAAACAATATATACATAATAGAATTTCTCAACATAAAAATTCTTGCAATAAAGAGTTAACAGAAAATTGTACTGCTCTAACAAAACATTGTAAAGAAAATACACATACTTTTGATTTTGATAATGTTAAAAGTTTAGAAAAAGAAAGTATTTGGTACAAAAGAAGAATTTTATAATCTTTAAATATTAAACATGAAAAATTTTCAATTAATTTTAAACCTTCATTTTCTTATTTTTATTATTATAAGTGAAACTTATTTTTTGTTTAGTTAATTAAAATAAGAAGAAATTTCATATCATGTCAAATAGGAAATTTCAAATTTATCTTTAAATCTCCTAAGGAATTTATTATTATATAACGAAACGTCGAAATAAAAATAAATACATACAATAAGACCTTATGTTTTTTCTTCATAAGCATTTTTTTGGCACTATGTATTTACGTAAATTGTTCTAATTGTTATTAATTGTTCTGATGAAATGCTTTGCTTTTTCGTTAAGGCAAAAATATTTAATAAAAGTTGAAACGAGGAAAATTATTAGTTTTATACTTAAAGATCTCTTATATAGGTTTTTCTATTTCTGTTTATGGAAACGTCTCATCGGAGAAAGATAAAATTAAATAAGTAGAAAATTTTCTATTTAAAAACGTATACTTAAGCTTCATCGCAGAGTTCCGGAAAGTCGCCGTTATGTGATCCAGAGAATTACTAGCGAAGAAAAAATTCGTCTGCGTAAGAAATTCTTTAGTTGAGCTGAGGCTTCTTTATTTCCAGATCCGACAGCATTGATGTGAAATATGAGCTTATACAACCAAAAGAAAGCGACTCTGAAACGTACCAATGCGACTTCTGCTATGATGTGTTTCACGATGATATCGAGTTTTTCATACACATGCACCAACATTCCATGCCCAAAAAATCTAGGAAAAAAGGCGAAAGCGCCAAAGACATAAAGATATCTCCTGACGCTCTTACCAGGTCGAAAAATATACAGAACAAGGTTAAGAAGACCTTACAGACATCTGCTGAAAGGCAACCTAATCTTGCAAAGTCGAAGCAGAAACGGGGAAAGGTGAACCGGGTTTTAAAGATGCCCCCTGAATGGCACCCAAGCCTTGAAAGATGGAAGAAGAAACAGGAAAGTGAGGATCAGACTTTAATGTCATCTTCTGAAGGACATCCTAGTCTTGAAAAGGCGAAGGAAATACCGGGAAGCATGGATCAAAAAGAAAAACCTGTGTCTTCCGCGAACACTGATAGCGATGATTCAAAACCACGTAGAAAATATAGAAAACGGGAAACACAAGGTGACTTGACCACAACGCAAAAGAGAAAACGGAAGAAAATTTATAAGAATTATCCTGTAAAAAAACACGTATGTGAAACTTGTTCCATGACATTCACTCCCAGAATTTTATTGGATACACACGAATGTGTTGGAAAGGACAATGCGGGAACCAGTATTAAAACCATGAATTCATTCACTTACAAATGCAATTTCTGCCCGGAAAAAATTTTGGGCAATACCGAATTCATGGATCATTGGACGGCTCACGGTGGCTTCACTTGCCCACATTGCGGTAGAAAGCTGTTGTCCCCCAGTACTTTCGAAAGACACATCCAATCTCACACGAAAGACAATTACATACAATGCGAGAATTGCTTTAAATCCTTTAATCACGCCACAAACTTACAGAAACACCTTGATAACAAATTGTGCAGGGGCGGCTTCATGTGCGAAATTTGCAACAAAGTTTTTTCCCAGAAGGGCGGCCTGGCCCAACACATAGATTCTATCCATTTGGGGGTTACTTACGATTGTAAGACGTGCAATAAAGATTTCAAATCGGAGTATTGGTTGAAGATGCACTTGACAACCCACGAGCCGAATTTCCGAAAAACCACCCCTTGTCATCTTTGCAAAAAAGAAATTAAAACTCTTCACCTGCAGAAACACTTGAAGGAACACACATCAAAAAAGGAAAAAAGCATATGTCAGGAATGCGGAAAGACAATGACCGCAGAAAGCTTAAAAACACATTTACGAACCCATCAGGGGCTTAAGCCGTATGCGTGTGAGTTCTGTGAGAAAGCATTTGCTTCGAAAGTTTACCTGAAGAATCACAGGATGATCCACACGAACGAGAAACGCTATGAATGTCCCATATGCCATAAGAAATTCGTTCAAGTTGGTACTAGGAATATTCACGTCCTGACCCACACTGGCGAGAAACCCCACGGATGCAACGTTTGCGATAAGAAGTTTTACACGGGAAATTTATTAAAACTGCATAAGCAGAAACAACACTCATTACTTGAATAAAACAATTTTCTGAATCGCATTTTGTTGTACCTGTCCTTCAAGAGGTACTAAATTTTAAAGTATTTGACAACTCCTTATTTACTGCAAGTAAAATACATGATTTAATTACCTACATTAAAATTGTCTTGGAATTATTTTAGGTGAATAAAAGTTCAAACAGCTTAAACTTAATTAACTTGCCTTGTTGTTACTTAAATGGATTAGTATCTCCAAAAACCCGCGCTTAAAGAATTTCATCTAAATTTCCAACATCTTACTGCCCCCCAAAATTCATGGCCAAGGCCTTTGTGTCTTTCTTGTTGTAGTATTGAAGATGGCAAAAGTGTGTTGACGAAAGCTCCACTATACGGAACAAAGAATGAAAGTTTCGAAACAGACGCGTTTTATTTTTTGCGTCTGATAGAAAGTATTATTATTTGCTTTAGCATTTCTAGTTCTGAGGAACTCTTCAAATACGTGACTCCGCGAATGTTTTTGTCCACTGTTTGCGTAAGAGATTCATTAGTTGAGCTGAGGCTTCTTTATTTCCAGATACAGCAGCATTGACGTGAAATATGACCCGTTCCGAGAAATAAAAATCGAACCGGAAGCGTACCAATGCGATATCTACTATGATGTGTTTAAGGATGTTGCTGAGTCCTACACGCACGTGACTGAACATTATCTGCCCGAACAATCTATGGAAACCATTGTGGACGCTCAGGACATAAAACTATCTCCTGAAAAGCTTATTATACAGTCGAATGCGAAACCGGAGACAATGGACCAGGCTATAAAAACATTTCCTGAAAATCACCTTCCGTTTCAAAGGTCGGAATGTGTTGATCAGAGTGTATCTTTTTGGAAGTCAAATATCGGCGCTTCTAAGCCACGTAGAAGATACGGAAAATGGCGGGAAGAGCTGGACGAATCTGTTTTTGCAGAAGACGACTGTTCCACCATGCAAAAGAAAGAACGAATGATAATTTATAAGGATAAACGTGCTAAAAAATACGTATGCGAAACTTGTTCTATGAAGTTTATTTCCCGATTTTTATTGGAAGCACACGAATGCGTTGAAAAGGAAATTCCAGAAACCACGAGCACACTCACTTACAAATGCAATTTGTGTCCGGAAAAAATTGTGGGGAATACCGCATTCATGGAGCACTGGACGACTCACGGCGACTCCACTTGCCCTCATTGCTTTAAATCCTTTAATAATGCCACAAATTTACAGAAACACCTGAATTACAAACTGTGCAGTGGCGGATTCATGTGCGAAATTTGCAACAAAGTGTTTTCCTACAACACCGGCCTGACCAAACACATGAATTCTATCCATTTGGGGGCCACTTTTGAATGTCAGACGTGCCATAGAGTTTTCAAAACCGAGTCTAATTACAAGATGCATCTGACAACCCACGAGCCGGGCTCGCAAAAAACAACACCTTGCGATATTTGCAAAAAAGAAATCAGTACTTCTCTGATTCGTCAACACTTGATTCTGCACACATCCAAAGGGAATAAAGGCATGTGCAATGTTTGCGGGAAGATAATGAACTTAAATAGCTTAAAATCGCATTTATTTGCCCATCAGGGGCTTAAGCCGTATGCGTGTGGCTACTGCGGTAAAGCATTTTCTTCGAATGATTACCTGAGGAATCACAAGAGGATACATACGAACGATAAGCGCTATGAATGTCCTATATGCCAAACGAAGTTCAGTCAACGTGGTGCTAGGAACATTCACATCAGGACGCACACTGGAGAGAAACCCCACGAATGTAATTTTTGCGACAAGAGGTTTTACACGGGGAGTTTATTAAGACTGCATAAGCAGAAGCAACATTCAGTACTTAAATAAAACAGTTTTAAAAATTGCATATTACGTGTAATTCAAGAGATACTAAACTTTCAAATGTTTAAGAACTAAGTGATCTGCTACTTATTTACTGCAGGTGAAATGCTTGAGTAAATTACATTACAATTTTCATTGAGTTTTAGATTAATAAAAGTTGAATGAGCTAAAAAGTAATGAAATTGCCTTTTTTAGCTTCCCTAAGTGAAAATAAATTTTGCGTTTTTAATTATCCTATAGGACTCCTTTTTTATATTCGGTAATTAATAAACGATCCCACTATTGTGCCGTTGAAGCAATAAGTTGCAAGTGGTGGATCGGTTAGCTTTGTTTCCTTTGTATAGATTACGCAGGACCCAAACATCTTCCCGCTTACTTGGTCAATATGCTGCAAATGTTCTTAGGAGGCCGATCAAGGTTTTGTTAAGTGTCTATGACACATCCTCGATTATCTGACCAAGATTTGCTTGTACCTCCGCCCTTGAGACATTATTATCTAAATGATGTTACTTTCGGGTCCCCCTAGATTACCGCAAACTACTATTTTCAAAATGTTGAAACAACGTCCTCTAGTGTGTTTTTTTAAATAAATACGTTAAGTTAAACGGTTATTTATCTATCTGAAACAAGACTTTCAAACTTTCGTGACCCAGTAACCATCACATTCTAAACGTTAAATCGTATGGTCGTGTATTGTGGTTTATTCGATGTGATAATACAATATTCTATCAACTTGGGGAAAATGACATTCCTACACCTAATTCATAAATATTGTGAACAAACGACTTTAGGTGTTCTAAGACTTCCGTATTTCCAGTTACAGATTTGACAAAATAGAGCTGAAAGATGAACCGCTCATAGAAAATATCCAGAAAGCTGATGTGGACGACTATCAAAGTGATGAGAAAGAATTGTTCGTTCACATGGACGAGCTTTCTCTTCCTACTTCGAGTAAGGAAGAAACTTCTTCAAGTAAGGAAATACATCCAAGTAAGGAAGGAAGTTTAAGTAAGGAAGGAATGGAAAAGCAAGTTACAAAAAGTTTGGCAAATAAACAATGGATGTGTGAAAGCTGTTCCATAAGTTTTACCAACGAGCTTCTGTTGGACACACACGTATGTAATACAGAGGAACAGGTTGCCTCTTCCGGAAATCAGGCACTGTCTTTCAGATGTGACTTTTGCTGCAATATTTACAATCAAACTAATGAGTTCCTCAAACACCGACAAGCGCACATGCGTTTCTCTTGCCCCCATTGCGACAAAAAATGTTCAACTCTCCACATTTACGAGCGGCACGTCCAATCGCACACTAAAGACAACTACGTGAAGTGCAACGAATGCGGGAGATCTTTTAATCATCTAACCAATTTGCAGAAACACTTGGACAACAAAGTTTGCAGCGGCGGCTTCGTTTGTGAAATATGTAACAAATCGTTTACTTTGAAAGTAAGTTACACTATTCATATGAATTCTACCCATTTAGGGGTGAGATACAATTGCAACATATGCAACAAAACTTACACAATGGAACAGACTTACAAGAAGCACATGAAGATGGCGCATGACCCAAATTTCGTAAAAACTGAAAAATGTCCTGTTTGTCAGAAGGACTTAAGCAAACTTTCCATAAGACGCCACATTGCCCAACACAAGAGAGGTAAAAGCGTGTGCCCCGAATGCGGAAAACGGTTACTGCCACAATCTCTAAAAACACATTTGTTAACCCACCAGGGGCTTAAACCCTACAAATGCGACCACTGCGAGAAAGCATTTGCCTCGAAAGTTTACCTGAGGAATCACAAGATGATCCATACGAACGAGAAGCGCTATGAATGTCACATATGCAACAAGAAATTTGTTCAATTCGGCTCTAGAAATATTCATATGAGGACGCACACTGGGGAACGACCACATGAATGCAATATTTGCGATATGAAGTTTTATACGGGGAATTTACTAAAAGTACATAAGCAGAAGAAGCACCGTCTACTTTAATAAACCATGTTTAGTTTTGCGGGTACTATAAAGATATGTATATAATTATAGAATTAATTTTTTCGTAATTATAAAATTAATATTTCCTGTGAACGAATTGATTAGATTCTAATCATTAGAATATAAAAGGTAAACAATTATTACTAACAAATTCAATATTCAAACGAAAAATGAATATGCATGTCAGAAATACACTGTACGGCAAAAATAATTATAAATAAAAAAATAATATAGTTATTTATTTAATGTTGTTCTGGAATTAACTATTAAGCGATTAGTACATTTTGGTTAAAAAAATGAATGAAATAAAGCATATAAACGGGAACAATTAATATCGTATTTAATGATACATTTTATTATTTTTCTTTTACATCTATAAACTTCCACTAAACACGACCTATGCGTTGCTAGCAATCTTATAAGCATAATTTAAAGTAAGATTGGAGGATGAAAGTTGTGAAACAATAGAACCTTGAAACTTACTTTCTAGGCCGTTAAGGGGTTAAATTCGTACGCAATCTTTATAGCAAGGAGTTTACTTGATAACGCCGGAAAATTAAATTAGGGACAACACGATAATATAATATTCTTCGAGAAAACGAGATAGTTCTTTAGTCCGCTGTATTTGCATTTCCAGATTCGACCGTTGGAAACTGAAACCACCATTAGAAAGAAAAACCAAGTCGTCTTGTCGCAAATCACCCGCGGAGAGACGGAACCGTATTAGAAAATGGGAATGTGAAACTTGCCTAGAAAAGTTTTCTACGCAAAACGCATTTGTCTGTCACGAATGTGGCAATCCAAAAGATAAAAATGGAAGTCACCAAAAAGAGAAAATTCCAAAACTTGCAGAACAACACGGGGCATCTATACAAAATGAGGGAAAAAAATCTCAGAAAGAATTAACATGCGATGTCTGTTCAGAAAAGTTTTCAAAGAAGGGACTGTACCTCAAGCACTGGAAAACTCACGCCGACCACAGTTGTCCACATTGTGAGAAAAAATTTTCCACCTATAGGTCGTTTACCAGACATATTCTAGTGCACAAGAAAGCCAAATCTTTAAAGTGCGAAATTTGCTGTGAATTATTTAAAAGTGAAATCAAATTAAAGAACCACCAAGAAATATGTCGTGTGGGAGGGTTTAGTTGCGAACTCTGCAAGAAGATTTATAAAACGAAAAATCAACTGAATGGTCACGTTAGGTCAAAGCATTCAGAGTTGACATATGATTGCGAACACTGTGAGAAGAAATTCAAGTACCTAGTTACATACAGAGTCCATGTGAAGACACACGATCCAAATTACGAAAAATACAAAATTTGTCCAATTTGTAACAAGACGGTGAGCTCTGTGAGCATTTATTCCCATTTAAGCAAGCACAGAGACAGGGAAACGAAATTCTTGTGCCAAGAATGCGGGAAAACGTTTAAGCACCGCGAGGGCTTTAATACTCACTTACGCAACCACCTTGGCGTAAAACCGTTCGCTTGCGACATCTGTGGCAGAACTTTCTCATCGAAGCCTCCTTTAAGCGATCACCGAAAAATTCATACTAATCAAAAAGATCACGAATGCGAAATTTGCGGCAAGAAGTTTATACAGAGAGGTAGCTTTAATGTTCACATGCTAACGCACAAGGAGGAGAGGCCGTACGCATGTTGTTTATGTGATAAAAGCTTCATTACTAAGGGCTATTTGACTTCTCACAGGGCGAAAGCTCATACAGAAATTCGACAGAAGAAATAAATGTTACAAACGCAGATGAACATTGAAGCCAAACAACTTTGGCATGTGTACCTCATTGGGTTTCAAGAAATTCTCCGGAACTAAACTTTGACTTACGCTCAAATTCATAAATTTATTGGTTTATAACACATTTTAGAAGTTTATATGGAAATTTGTATTAGAAATAAGAAGGACCTTAAGCATTAGGTATCTCGTGTTTTACATTTAATTTTACTATACTATTATTTGCATAAAACAAATAGAAACAAAGTAATAAAACAAGTAATATTATTTTTATTACTTGGTCGATTGCACTAGTTAAAAGAACTCCACCTGCTATCATACGATGAGAATGTGATTTTGACCAAGAGGTTGAATACGGCAAGTTGTATTGGGCGATAGAAAAATCACTTTTATAATCTCGCCAATCTTGATTAACTCCTACTGGAAGACTTGAAGGATTAGTAATATAAGCTTTGTTCCATCCCCTACGTCCGACTAGTTCACGTACTAGTCAGACGACCAGGAGTTCTTAAACAAATTGCGCAGTACATAAATATTAATAAACTGCGCATACTGTTGATGAACTTCTGATCGTCTGACTAGTACGTGAACTAGTCGGACGTAGGGGATGGAACAAAGCTATATAGTACAGTTTTCGTCCCAAAATTTTCTCTAGGTACCATCTTTAATTGACAGATTATATTTTTGGGTCAACATTACGAACTAGCTTTCTAATTTATTAGTCTAATAGATTTTATAGTAGATTCATTAATTCGTATTTAACGACCTACTTCTGAATATATTTTTTAATTAGTTTAACAAATAAAGAATTTCCGTTCAATAGATTTAAACACGTAATGGGCCGCAGATCGCCGATTAACGAAATCGCGAATAAGAAGACTGTGGATAATAAATAAGGCATCACTATACACATGTTGCTGGTAATGGAAATTGAATTGTCTTTGCTTTATCGATGAACTAAATTTGATTTATTTCCCTATAGCTGGAAGTGCTATTTGTCATTGAGACTAAAGAAAATGTTTTTGTCACAGTTTGCACCTCGTCTTGTAAATTTCGATAATTTTTTTATTTTCTAGTTAATGCTGTTTTAATTGTTCAATGTTATGGGAAAGTTCTCTCTTGAGCTGAATGTCTATTTTCATATTGGTGTGCTCCCATTTCGATTTCATCTTGTGTCGCTTGTTCTCATGGAGATTGAAATAACTTCGAAACGTCAGAAGCAACATGCTGCCTTTTGGATTAGATATTCCAAAATCTTATTGAGGCTTTGAGAAACAATTTTAATCAGACTTATAGTTTTACATTCTTTAGTGCATATATCTCTGCTTTACAATATCTGACACATTTATACTTGGCAAATAATAATCTACTCCACTATTATGGCGTACAATCGTGTTTTCACGACCCAAATAATATCGTATCTTTAGAGTAATTATGTCCAAGGTTGTTACAGGAGATAATCTAAAACATTTTCTTGCTATTCAAGTTTAATTGACACTACCTACCGCTTTAGATTCACAACTCGGACCTTCTTCGCCTGCTGCAAGACACAAGAGTAACAATATTATTGTCTTCAATATTCTTTTTTGAGAATTTCTGAAATTGAAATGAAATATACATTCAGATACATAATAAATGTCATCATTTCGAAAAAACGCAGGCTTTCGCATAGCTGTACCACGGATACGCTATTGTCTTATGGTGGAACGAGAGCCAGCGCTTTTACGAAATAGATATTTATTATTGAACCGAATATGTATATAACATATCCTAAACACATCAAGTATACACCTCAGTATATTCAGAAAAATAAACGTGATTTACATAGTATGAAGAGCTCGGCCTGTGATATACTGCTTTTTTGCATGGCGTTGCATGAAATATGTTTATTTTTGGAAAACTTTTGAAAACTTTGGACGAGCACATGCACGAAAAAGACATGTCATGGCGTATTTCATACGCTCGCGCTCGTGTTCCAGATTACTACTTTCTGAATTTGTCTAAGATAACGCTACATTTACTAGAAATGTTTCTTACCGTATGTATATACTTATGACTTGGGGGAAGAAAGTCGTAAAACGACAGAACTTGCTTGCTAGGACACCAAGGAGTTAAATCTTTACTATTGCAGCAAGATGCTACAAGACCCATTCAATAAATTCGTTATGAAATCTTTACTTAATTCTGACAAGAAGCTTTATTTCATAATGCTTAAAAGTTAAATTCGAGACAATGCGATAATATAATTTTCATCGAGTTACCACAAAACGAGAAAGTTCTTTAGTCCCCTGTATTTGCATTTCCAGATTCCACCATTGGAAACTGAAACCAGCATTAGAAAGAAAAACCAAGTCGTCATGTCGCAAATCGCCCGGGAAGAGACGGAACCGTTTTAGAAAATGGGAATGTGAAACTTGTCTACAAAAATTTTCTACGCAAAATGCATTTATCTTTCACGAATGTGGTAATCAAACAGATGAAAATGAAAGTCACCAAAATGAGAAAACACCAAAACTTGCAAAACAACATGGAGCATCTATACAAAAGGAGGGGAAAAAACCTCAGAAAGAATTAACATGCGATGTGTGTTCAAAAAAGTTTTCAAAGAAGGGAATGTACCTCAAGCATTGGAAAACTCACGCCGAGCACAGTTGTTCACATTGTGAGAAAAAATTTTCCACTTATAGGTCGTTTAGCAGACATATTCTAGTGCACAAAAAAGCTAAATCTTTAAAGTGCGAAATTTGCTGTGAACTATTTAAAAGTGAAATCAAATTGAAGAAGCACGAAAATATATGTCGCGTGGGAGGTTTTAGTTGCGAACTCTGCGAGAAAATTTATAAAACGAAAAATCAACTAAACGTTCACGTTAAGTCACAGCATTTAGGCTTGACTCATGATTGCGAACATTGTGAGAAGAAATTCAAGACCCGAGTTGCATATAGGGCCCATGTGAAGATACACGATCCAAATTACGTAAAATATAAAAGTTGTCCCATTTGTAGCAAGACTGTTAGCGCTCTGAGCATTCATTCCCATTTAAGCAAGCACAGAGACAGGGAAACGAAGTTTTTGTGCCAAGAATGCGGGAAAACGTTTAAGCACCGCGAGGGGTTTAATACGCACGTACGCAACCACCTTGGCGTAAAACCGTTCGCTTGCGACATCTGTGCGAGAACTTTCTCTTCGAGGGTTTATTTAAGTGATCACCGAAAAATTCATACTAATCAAAAGGATTACGAATGCGAAATTTGCGGCAAGAAGTTTATACAGCGAGGTAGCTTTAATGTTCACATGCTAACGCACAAGGAGGAGAGGCCGTACGCATGTTGTTTATGTGATAAACGTTTCATTACTAAGGGCTATTTGACTTCTCACAGGGCGAAGGCTCATACAGAAATTCGACAGAAGAAATAAATGTTACAAATGCAGATGAACATTGAAGCCAAACAACTTTGGCATGTGTGCCTCATTGGGTTTCAAGAAATTTTCCGGAACAAAACTTTGACATACGCTCAAATTCATAAATTTATTGGTTTATAACACTTTTTAGAAGTTTATATGGAAATTTCTACTAGACATAGGAAAGAAAGCGAAATTTGCGGCAAGAAGTTTATACAGCGAGGTAGCTTTAATGTTCACATGCTAAGGCACAAGAAGGAGAGGCCGTACGCCTGTTGTTTATGTAATAAAAGTTTCATTACTAAGGGCTATTTAACTTGTCACAAGGCGAAGGCTCATACACTTATTCGGCAGAAGGAATAAATGTTACAGAGGCAGATGAACATTGAAGCGAAACAATTTTGGCATGTTTACCTCATTGGGTTTCAAGAGAGTTTCGGGTAATAAATTTTGAGAGCCACTCAAAATTTTAAATTTATTGGTTTGTAAATGGATTATTTATGAAAATTTGTATTAGAAATAGGAAAGACCTTAAGTATTAGGTATCTCGTGTTTTACATTTAATTGTACTGTATTATTATTTGCATAAAACAAATAAAAAGAAAGTAATACACTTAAGTCATATTATTTTTGTTATATGGTCGATTGCATAGTTAAAAGATTTCCATCTGCTATCATAGCACGAGAATATGATTTTGATCGAGAGGTTGAATAAAGCAGGTTGAATTGGGCGATTGAAAAATCTCTTTTATAATCTCGTGAGTCTTCATTAACTTCGCTAATGGATATCCTAAAGGACTATCAATAAATAGTTTAGCTTTCGTACTCAAAATTTTGTTTTTAATAGGAATTCTAATAAGGGATTACTAAACACATTTTGTTGGTACCTTTGTTTTGTTGATTAACTTGACTTGATTTTTTTTGCAATACTTTGAACTTGTGAAATTTGTCATTGAAACTAAAGGAAAGGGTGAAGAGTTTGATACCGTTGAAGTTGGTATTGTTTATTGGGTTGGACGTCTATCTATTTAATTTCGATGTCATCGGGATGAACTAGTCTCTAATGTACGATAGAATAAGGAAGATGCCGATGACATGCTTTTCGAAAGAATTAATAACACCTTGACATTTGTTGTTGTTCACACAAAACAGTAAACCCTTGCACGCACATGAGGTCCCTTGAATTCACCTATTAAGGACTGAATATTTCTATTTTCAGTAATGAATGAATCTATATATATAAAATAGTAACATATATTTTGAAAGTGAAATAAAAGATATAATTCCTCGCAAAACAGATCAAATATAGCAATTGCTGTCGAACAAATTAACATTTCAAAAATGGTATAGGCAAATATTCGTTGTTTCATTTAGTCATTTTGAAAATAACGCCCGTAAAACTTCCATTAGGTAAATTAAAAATTTTTACGAATAACTTTATTTTTAGTGAAAATCAACAAAACAATCGCTGTGTGATAAAATCTTTACAAAACAAGCTAAGAAGCAGAGCTCTTCAGAAAGACCTTTTGGAGTGTACCAGAAATTTTTTTAACATCGACATAACTGGGAGTTTTTAAATTGTATCATCATTTAGCAAACACTTTACGAAATCGTGTGAAGTACGTAGTCTCTAATGGAATATTTGATATCCATCTATTTCCGCTTTCTTTGTGACCGATTGCTCGAACTATTTTTCCTCCTTTATTTTCGGTGAAATCAACGAGTTATGTTCTTCGATCTTTCCCGAACGTTTCTTCGCCCCTAGTGCTATTTTGTTACTGTCGCATAAGGTTCTTTCCCACAGGCTCCATGTACCGTACATGAACTGTACAGAGCATGCGCATTACAAAATGACCTTTCCAACAGCGATTTGTGCCGTTCACTGTACGATACATTTGTCTTTCCAACAGGCACATGCACCGTTCCGAAATCAGTTCTCGAATCGCCAAAACAGTACACGGTCCAGAGCATGTACTGATTGTACTGTCATGCGCATTTTAATTATAGGGGAAGAATAGGGCGCGCTGTCAAATTTGAATTCCTAACCTTGTCGTAGGTTAGTAGTACCGTCCCTTTAAAAGAAGTATATATAACAACAATTACCTGCTTTACAATAAGTAACGGCCGGAAAGATATTATTGCGATCTTAATTGTTACTTGTTAATATTTTGCTAGTACCTGTGAAGGGTATCACTTTATAAGAAGTTTTGAATAAGCATTCTTAAAGGGTAACAAATCCGTGCGCTAACAAATGCGAATTGGTAACCTTACGGAATTATTGATCTGGTACCTGTTAATGGTCTCCCTTTTTATACAAAGAATATACAAGGACCTCCATTTCAATTGGAATGAAAGGGGAACAAATTGGTGTGCTGTCACTTGTAAATTCTCAATTTTGTCCTAATTATTTTCCTACTACCTGTGAGGATCGTCTCTATAATAGAAATACAAGTATATGACCTATCTATGAAAAGTATCATTAACTACCCCCAATCTAAAAGATTTTTCCTATATAACCTATGTAACATATAACCTCATACGAAAACGAACTGTATCTGCGGTGCGTGTTTTACGACTGCGTACGAAGTTTCACGAATGAAGAATTGGTACCTCATGTGGTATAAGACGCTTTCCAACGCAAATTTGATTATTAAACCGTACATTGTACTGTCATGCGCAGTAATCGATTTCAAAGTAGTACATGTACTATACATTGAACTGTACAAATTGCTCTGTGGGAAAGAACCTGTAGCCTATTGTTGGTTTCATTGGCGAAAACCACATGTTCTTGTGGTGACCTCCTGGATTATATTTCTTCATCGAGGACGTTTGTTCTTAAGTTTTCAGCTAATAAATATTTTATTTCGCCTCGGTATACATCAAACCAACAATTTTAATCAAACTTGTAGTTTTGCATTCTTTAGTGCATATTATGTAAGTAATTTTCGTTGATATACGGAAGCACTACCTCACTTCATTGACTGGTCTATTCCTTACTTTATTAGGGATAATTTTATTTTAAGTTTAGGAAGATAGGCCCTTTAAAAGCGATTTTTACCCCGAAATTTATACTAAGAAAATAAGTTTGTCTAGAACCGAAAAATGTTGTCCTCACTGCGATAGAAAAATTCTAAGCGCGGATCTGTTCGTACGTAACGTTCAAAACGGATATTTTACTAAATATATGAATTCTGTGCAATTGGGAGTGAGATTACAGTGTAAAATAGACCGCAAAGCTGACTAACTGGAAGATTTGCATGTATTTCAAAAGATATCAAAGTTTGAAATATAACTTTTTTTACATAAGAAATGTTTTTGTCACTATGTATTTAGGCATTGGAGGAATAATTCATGAAACGGCAGAACCTTGAAAACTACTTGCTAGGACACACAAGAATAATTGGTGTGATAAAAAAATCGTGGCGAAACCTATACATAATGACAACAATTAATTCATAATAACTCAAAATGAAACTATAGAGACAACACGGCAATATAGTTTTCTTTAATTTCCAAAAAATGAGATTAGTTCTTTAGTTCCCTGTATTTGCATTTCCAGAATCGACCATTGCATCCTGAAACCAGCAATAGAAAGAAAACCCAAGTCGTCTTATCCCAAATCGCCCGGCAACAGACGGAACCGAAATAGAAAATGGGAATGTAAAACTTGCCTGGAAAAGTTTTCCACGCAAAACGCATTTATCTTTCACGAATGTGACAATCAAGAAGATAAAAATGAAAGCCACCAAAATGAGAAAACACCAAAACCTACAAAAAAACACGGAGCATCTAAACAAAACAAGGGAAAAAAATCTCACCAAGACTTAACATGCGATGTCTGTTCAAAAAAGTTTTCAAAGAAGGGAATGTACCTCAAGCATTGGAAAACTCACGCCGAACACAGTTGTCCACATTGTGAGAAAAAATTTTCCGTCTATAGGTCGTTTAGAAGACATATTTTAGTGCACAAAAAAGCCAAATCTTTAAAGTGCGAAATTTGCTGTGAATTATTTAAAACTGAAGTGAAATTGAAGAAGCACGAAGAAATATGTCGCATGGGAGGTTTTATTTGCGAACTCTGCGAGAAGATTTATAAAACGAAAACTCAACTGAACAATCACGTTAAGTCGCAGCATTTAGGCTTGACCTATGATTGCGCACATTGTGAGAAGAAATTCAAGTCCCGAGTTTCATATGGAGCCCATGTCAAGATACACGATCCAAATTACGTAAAATACAAAATTTGTCCGATTTGTAACAAGATGGTGAGCGCTCTGAGCTTTCAATCCCATTTAAGCAAGCACAGAGAGAGGGAAACGAAGTTCTTGTGCCAAGAATGCGGCAAAACGTTTAAGCACCGCGATGGCTTTAATACGCATTTACGCAACCACCTTGGCTTAAAACCGTTCGCTTGCGACATCTGCGGGAGAGCTTTCTCATCGAAGGTTCCTTTAAGCGACCACCGAAAAATTCATACTAATCAAAAGGATTACGAATGCGAAATTTGCGGTAAGAAGTTTATACAGCGAGGTAGCTTTAATGTACACATGCTAACGCACAAAGATGAGCGGCCGTACGCATGTTGTATATGTGATAAACGTTTCATTACTAAGGGCTATTTGACTTCTCACAGGACGAAGGCTCACTCACAAATTCGGCAGAAGGAATAAATAACAAACGCAGATGAACATTGAAGCAAAACAACTTTGGCATGTCTGCCTCATTGAGGTTCAAGAGAGTTTCCGAAATTAAACTTTAAGAGACACTCAAATTCATAAATTTGTAGGTTTACAAAACGATATTTGAACTTAATATGGGTAATTCTATTAAAAATAGGAAAGATCTTAAGTATTATCTCATGTTTTACACTTAATTTTACTGTATTATTATTTGCATAAAACAAGTAAAAACAAAGTAATAAACGTATTATTTTTGTTATATGGTCAATTGCATTAGTTAAAAGAACCCCACCTGCTATCATAGAACGAGAATGTGATTTTGATGTAGAGATTTGTACCTGTAGTTTTCGTAAAAAGTGTTATTAGTTGATGCTAGTTTTGGATTTTTTTATTATTCAATGTTATGAGGAAGTTCACCCTTGAGCTGAATGTCTATTTTCATGTTGGTGTGCTCCCGTTTTGCCCTCAACTTGAATTGTCTGCTCTGATGAGATTAAAATACACGTCGAAAAGTTAACAAGAACGTGCTGCCTCTTGGAACAGACGTTTACATCGCAAGCTGACTATTCTACAGTTCTCAGGCAACAAATCCTTCATTTCAATAATATTTTTAAATATTATTGAGGCCTGGAGAAACAATCACACACGTGATAACCATTCATACTTAGCAAATAGGATCTACCATAACCGGGGGGATATAATAGTTTAATTTTAATGTACTCCACTGTAGTGGTGTAGAATCGCGATTTAGTAATATTGATGTGTAATGTTGTCATAGGGGCATTGCCTTGCTTTTAAAGTTTTAAACTGCGGAAAATCTACTTACCTCTGGAAAACTTTTGAAAACGTTGGACGAGCACATGCTCAAGACATGTGATGACGTATTTGTTACGTTCTTGTGCCAGGTGACTATTTTCTCAATGTGTGTAACAATACGACCCAACGCTACATCTACAAGAAATGTTTATATCAGTATGTAGTACTTAGGGAAAGAAACTCTAGAAACGACAATGCTTTGAAACTTAGTTGGTAGGACATCAAGGAGTTAAATCTTTACTATTGCAGCAAGATACTACAGAAGTATTCGTGTTACAATAAATTCGTTAGGAAATTAAATTTGAGACAACACGATAATATAATTTTCTTTGCATTACGAAAAATGAGATAGATCTTTAGTATCCTGTATTTACATTTCCAGATTCGAATATTGGGAAATGAAACCATCATTAGAAATAAAAATCGAATCGAGCTGTTCCAAACTGCCCGAGAAGAAACGGAAGCATATTAGAAAATGGGAATGTGAAACTTGCCTACAAACATTTTCTAGAAAAAGCGCATTAATATCTCATGAATCTGGGAATCAAGAAGACAGAAATGAAAGTCACCAAAATGATAAAACACCAAAACATGCAAAACAACATGGAGAAACTATACAAAACCAGGAAAAAGAATCCCATGAAGAATTAATATGCGATGTCTGTTCAGAAAAGTTTTCAAACAAGAAAATATTCCTCAAGCATTGGAAAACTCACGGCGACCACAGTTGTCCACATTGCGAAAAAAAAATTTATAGTTATAGTTTGTTTACCAAACATGTTCTATCGCACACGAAAGCCAATTATTTAAAGTGCGAAAGTTGCTTTAAATTAATTGATACGGAAGTCAATTTGAAGAAGCACCAAAACATATGTCTCGTGGGAGGGTTTAGATGCGAACTCTGCGATAAGATTTATAAAACGAAAGAACAAGTGAAAGGTCACGTTAGGTCAAAGCATTTAGGGTTGACCTATGATTGCGAGCGTTGTGAGAAGAAATTCAAGACTCGAGTTTCATATAAAGCCCATGTGAAGACACACGATCCAAATTACGTTAAGTTCGAAATTTGCCCAATCTGCAGCAAGACTGTGAGCGCGTTAAGCATTAAGTCGCATTTTAAGAGGCACAAAGAGAGGGAAACAATGTTCGTGTGTCAGGAATGCGGCAAAACGTTTAAGAACTACGACCGCTTTAAGACGCACTTGCGCAACCATGTTGGTGAAAAACCATTCGCTTGCAACTTTTGTGGGAAAGCGTTCTCATCGAGAACTTATTTAAGCGACCATCGAAAAATTCACACTAACCAAAGAGATCACGAATGTGAATTTTGCAACAAGAAGTTCATTCAACGGGGGAGCTTAAAAGTTCATATGCGATCGCACACAAATGAGAGGCCATACTCGTGTAGTTTATGTGATAAACGTTTCATTACTAATAGTTTGTTGATTTCTCACAGGGAGAACGTTCATAAAGTTATTCAGTAGTGTAGATATAGAGTATAAATAAAAGTTACAAACGCAGTGGAACATTGTTTAGCGAAGGAAGACAACTTTGGCATAGCTACCTCATTGAGTGTCAAGGCATTCCTCAGAATTAAACTTTAAGAGACAATGAACTTTGTTTGATTATACAGGATGGACTAAAGAAAAGAAAATTTTGGCCGAGCGGTTAGGCTATAATCGCTTGCAAGACAAGTAGTTCTCCGTTCAAAACAAAATGTGCGGTTTCTCCTTTGTTGTCAAAACAACCATAAATAAAAAATCTGTTAGGGAAGGGCGTTTGTGCCGGCTATAGCCCCAGGCACAGATGTTGTAAAAAATTCCGACAATTTGTTTTTTATAATGCACGTAGTACGAAACGGCGCTAAATAAGAATGTACTACATTCGAGATCTTAGGACCAAATGGTCTCTCACTTTAAAAAAATCGTCAAACCATAAAGCAAATTCTTTTCTTTCTTTGTTTTGTGCGGAAAAGATAAAAGAACCGTCCTTTCATTGTTACGTTTTCTTTACAGAAATGGAGCTAAACACATTTTCTGCTGAACCGGATATACGTATATATACCGCAAAGAACTTCTTATGTTTTGAAAACACCCTCTCATAAATTATAGGTCTCGTGTCAACACTTGTCTTGAATTAGGATTTACTTACGTGATCGAACCACATTTCTTTATAAGTCTACTTACCCGTTTCTAGCATATATCACGTGTTTGTTTTCAATTGTTTCGTAAAAATGGCCGTTTCTTTGTCACATCTTTGCCGCCCTTTTGCGTTACATTTCAATCCGAAAACCTAGTACAGTGGCGGACATTTAATACATATATACACCGTGCGGCAAACCTTTAGGTATTATTCCTAAAGGTTTGCCGTAATTTTTTATAACATCTGTGCCTGTGGCTATAGGCGGCACAATCGCCCTTCCCTAACAGATTAGTTATTTATGGTTGTTTTGACAGCAGAGGAGGAACCGCACATTTTGTCTTCAACGGAGAACTTGTCTTGCAAGCGATTATAGCCTTAGCGCTCGGCCAAAATTTTCAGACTCTTTTAGTCCATCCTGTAGCACAACGTTAGAAGTTTATATGAAATTAGTATTAGAAATAGGAAAGACCTAGGTATTATTTAGGTTTTTTTCTGTCTTATTATTTACAAAAAATAATTAAAAACAAAGTAATAAATTTAGTCATACGATTTTTTTATATGAATGATTGGATTCTTAAAAGCTTTCGCAGTATAAGAACAACTGTTTTATTTTAAGTAAGCTGCCTGCTTACCAATCAAATAGCGCTCTTCTTTTAACATGAATATTATTGTAACAGTGTAAGAACATCAGGCCTTCTAGTGAGTAAGAATAATTTAGTTTAATTAAGAATTGTAGTGGTTTTCTTGATAGCAAGATTACTGTTGATTGAAATATAGAAAATGTATTGCAGAAACTAAGGAGATTAAAGTATTGAATTAATAATTTTGAATAATTGGGTAGTTTTGCGTTTTTTTTGTAAGAGACGCCAGAGAAGCGACAGTTTTTGTTACACATTCATCAGAACACCCAGTATTTTCATGATGCTGTGCCTCCATTTTGATCTCAATTTGTATTGCCTTCTCTGATGAAGATTGTAATACACGTGGAAACGTCAACAACTTGCTACTTTCTGGATCAGATTTGTTTCATCTTTGCTTAAGTTTTCAGGTAACAAACCGTTCATTTCGCTTTGGTAAATTATCCTATATATTATTGAGGTCTGAAGTAATAATTTTAATCAGACTTGCACTTTTCATTCTTCAGTGCATATCTATAAATGCTTCACAATATCTGTCACGCGTGATAACAATGATGTCCAAGGTTGATATAGAAGTGAATATAAAGCATTTTCTTGCATGCTTTTCAAATTTAATTGACACACTACCGCTTTAATATTTCTTATTGTAATAAATGTCACTACTTCGTAAAAGCGCAAGCTTTTGCATAGCTATGCCACGGATACACTGTTATCTTATGATGGAACGCGAGCCTGCCGTTTTACGAAATAGTGGCATTTATTATGAAACCGAATATACATATGTACATCATAACTTTTCAAGCATTTACCTAAGTATATAAAGCAAAATGAACGTAATTTACTTAGGGTGCGGAGCTCGGGCTTGACATTGAGCTTTTTGGTTATGGAATTATGGAAAATCTGCTTACTTTTGGAAAACTTTTGAAAACGTTGGACAAGTACATAAGAACTGTTTTTACCAATATGTAGTTACGACTTGGAAAAAACGGACAGAACTTCGACACTTACTTGCTAGGACACCCAGGAGTTAAATCTTTATTATTGCAGCAAGATACTACAAGAGCAATTTGTTGTACAATAAATTCGTTAGGAAATCTTTACTTAATTCTGACAAGAAGCTTATCTCATAATACCAGAAAATTAAATTCGAGACAACACGATAATATAGTTTTCTTTGAATTATAAAAAAAATTAGATAGATCTTTAGTCCCCTGTATTTCCATTTCCAGATTCGAACATTGGAAACTGAAACCACCATTAGAAATAAAAACCGAATCGACTTGTTCCAAACCTCCGGAGAAGAGACGGAAGCGTATTAGAAAATGGGAATGTGACACTTGCCTACGAACATTTTCTAGGAAAAACGTGTTTACCTCTCATGAATGTGGCAATGAAAAAGATACAAAAGAATGTCGTCAAAATGAGAAAAGACTAATGAAACCACCTGTAAAACAACATGGTGGATCTATACAGAACAAGGGAAAATATTTTCACGAAGAATTAAAATGCGATGTCTGCTCAAGAACGTTTAAAAACAGGGCAAAGTTCCTCAAGCATTGGAGGACTCATGGCGACCACAGTTGTCCACATTGCGAGAAAAAAATGTCCAATTATAGTTCGTTTACCAGACATGTTCTAGCGCACACGAAAGCCAATTATTTAAAGTGCGAAACTTGCTCGAAATTAATTGATACGGAAACCAATTTGATGAAGCACCAAAATAAGTGCCGCCCAGGTGGTTTCAGTTGCGAACACTGCGATCGGACTTATAAAATGGAAGCCCATTTGAACAGTCACGTTAGGTCGAAGCATTTGGGGTTGACCTATGATTGCAAACATTGTGAGAAGAAATTCAAGGACCAAGTTTCATATAAAGCCCATGTGAAGACACACGATCCAAATTACGTAAAATACGTAATTTGCCCCATTTGCAGCAAGACAGTTAGCGCTTTGAGCATTAAGTCCCATTTCAAGAGGCACAAGGACAGGGAAATGATGTTCGTGTGCCAGGAATGTGGGAAAACGTTTAAGAAGCGCGAGAGTCTTAAGACGCACTTGCTCAACCACCTGGGGGTAAAACCGTACGCTTGCGACGTTTGTGGGAAAGCTTTCACATCTAGGGTATATTTGAATGATCACCGAAAAATTCATACTAATCAGAGGGATTACCAATGCGAAGTTTGTTTGAAGAAGTTCATACAGCGGTGCAGTTTAATTGTTCATTTGCGATCGCACACGGATGAGAGGCCGTACCCATGTTGTTTATGTGATAAACGTTTTATTACTAGTACATTGCTGAATTATCATAGGGCAAAGGCTCATAAAGTTATTCAGTAGTGTCTCCTTGAAATATAATAAAGTTACAATTTGATGTATTTGATACGTATTAATAAATGTTCTTTTATTGTGTTAACATTATTGATTATTTACATACGTGCCGTTAAAAGTTTTTATAATGGTACAAATGCAGAGGAAAATTGATTGAGACAAAAAATGATTTACTATTATTTATGGAGTCGCCCCATAAGAGAAATTTTCTTATATTGAAAAATTACCGATCAAAAATGAAAAAAGCTTCACTGCAGAGTTCCGGAAAGTAGCTACTATGTGATCCAGAAAATTATGAATGAAAACATTCGTTTGCATGACAGATGCATTAGTTAAGCTGAGGCTTCTTTATTTCCATTTGCAGATTCAGCGGTCTTGACGTGAAATTTGAGCCTCTGGTAGAAATAAAGAGCGACGCGGAATCGTACCAATGCGACATTTGCTTTGAGGTCTTTGAAGATGACGCAGAATTCTACATGCATATGCACCAACATTCCGGGACCAAAAAATCTAGGAGAAAAGCTGTTGAGATTGCCGACATATCACCTGAAGGAGACCCAGAGCTTAAAAGGTCTAGCAGAAAATCGGAAAATGCTGATGAGACTTTAAAGAGTTTATTGTTATCCACCGTGAATCCTGGATATGCAGTTTCGAAAACGACCAAAAGGCATAGAAGAAGGTTGGACAAATCTGGGTCTTCAAATTGTGACTCTACCGCCACCCTAAAGAGAAAACGGAACAGGACTTACGAATATAGGGTTCCGAAAAAGTACTTTTGTCGAACATGTTCTGTGCCGTTCACAAACCGGCTTTTATTCGAAACCCACGAATGTATTGAGAAGGACAAAACGAAAACCAGTATTATTAATGCAAGTGAATTCACTTACAAATGTAACCTATGTCCGGAAAAAATTGTGGGCAAGACTAAATTCATGGAGCATTGGAAGATCCACGGCGGCTTCACATGTCCACATTGCGGAAGAAAGCTGTTGTCGCCCGAGACGTTCCAAAGACACATCCAAGCGCACACGAAGGACAATTACGTAAAGTGCCCCAAATGCGGCCAATCCTTTAATCACGCCACAAACTTACAAAAACATCTAGATTACAAACTGTGCAGGGGCGGCTTCATGTGCGAAATCTGCAACAAGTTGTTTTCCCAAAAAGGTGCCCTGACTATTCACGCGAATTCCGCACATTTAGGCGTCACCTACGAGTGCACGCCGTGCAACAAAGTTTTCAAATTGGAACAAAGTTACAAGTCGCACATGAAAACCCACGAGCCAGGTTTTCAAAGAACCGCCCCTTGCCATCTTTGCCATAAAGAAATCAGCACCTTGGGGATGAGGGCCCACTTGAACCAACACAAGAGAGAAAAAAGCATCTGCCAGGAATGCGGGAAGAGGATGTCCGCGGATTCCTTGAAGACGCATTTATTGGTGCACCAGGGGCTGAAGCCCCACCAGTGTGAGCACTGCGGGAAAGCATTCGCGTCCAAGACTTACCTTACCGAACACAAGAGGATCCACACGAATGAGCGGCGATGGGAGTGTAAAATATGCAAGAAGAGGTTCACTCAGGCGACTAGTCTGAAGATTCACGTTAGAACTCACACGGGCGAGAAGCCCTACGAGTGCAACTTGTGCGAAAAGAAATTTTATACAGGCAACTTGCTGAACGTGCACAAAAAGAAAAACCACAATGTGCTTACTACTTGAATAGTAGTGGATTCCGAAGTTCTTCCTTAAAACTAGATTTCATGTTATATTGCGGATTTATTTATAAGTAGATATAATGCGTATGTTCTTACCAAGGTTTATTCTTCACAGTATGATACATTTGTATATAATACTTATTTCATAAGTGCGTTATTTATCAAACACTACCCTGCTTCGTAATAAGTTAATACCCAAAGTAAATATTAAAAATAAATATCA
Organism: Quadriops clusia; assembly: GCA_033557875.1. Classification (NCBI taxonomy): domain Eukaryota; kingdom Metazoa; phylum Arthropoda; class Insecta; order Coleoptera; family Hydrophilidae; genus Quadriops; species Quadriops clusia. The sequence continues at coordinate 3,290 of JAWQRP010000029.1, read as the reverse complement.
ACTAGATAAAACTGGCTACTTCGGGTGTGATAATTTTATTAATTATTTAGAAAACAAGTTTATCAAAATCTAGTTGAAAAACTGTACTCATACCATACTTTCAATCAAATATTAAAATGGTCGTATTACGGAGCAGAGGTAGTTTTTCATAATACTAAGCGCAATTTAATAGAAATAAATAATCGAAACGGTTTACAATTATTATAATAACTCCAGAAAAATAAACTCAGCGTTTAAAAAGAACATGGGAGTTTGTACTTAGCCTTCTGTATTTGCATTTCCAGATGTGCCGATACAGAAGTGAAATATACTCCAGTCATAGATATAAACCTGAAAACTGAGGCGGAGGACTATCAATCCACTTCTAGCTATGACGATATGGATGTGAGATATAGTCCAGTCATAGACATAATCCTGAAAAGCGAGGCAGATGGGTCTCAGTCCATCACGAGCTGTGACGATATGGAAGTGAAATATCTCCCACCTGTAGACATAAACCAGAAAAGTGAGCTGGGAGACTATCGGTGCGGCATCTTTGAGGGCGAGGCAGAACATTCTCAAACTAAGCAGATTGTAGAGGAAATTAGTCCACCATTGGCCCCCCAAGCAAAAAATAAAACTAAGCCAAATAAAACTAAGGGCAAAAATAGAAGGAAAACTAAAAGTTCCTCCCTATCTAGCTATCACAAACTCACATGCGAGGGTTGTTTAATAAACTTCGGCAATACAATTTTGTTTAAAACTCACATCTGCACCCCGACAACCGGTGGCAAAGGTTCCAAACCCAAAAACAAGACAGTTTCCTTCAAATGCGACTTTTGCTCGGAAATCTACACTGAAAAACGTGAGTTCATCCAACACCGTAAAACTCACGGTGGTCAAAGTTGTCCCCATTGCGATAGAAAACTTCAAAGTCCACATTTGTACCTCCGCCACGTCCAATCGCACACTAAAGACAACTACATCAAGTGCGACAAATGCGACCAAACCTTTATCCATAAAAATAACTTGCAGAAGCACCTAGACTTCAAGCTTTGCAGAGGCGGCTTCCTCTGCGAACTGTGCAACAAAATGTTTGTCCAAAAGGCATCTTACACCAACCACATGAATTCCGTCCACTTAGGAATCAGATACGAGTGCAAAATATGCAACAAAGTTTACACCTTGGAACAGAGCTACAAGGCGCACATGGACATGGTCCATGATCCCAATTCCGTAAAAACCGAACAATGTCCTTTTTGCAAGAAGGACATAAGCAAACGCACTATAAAAAGCCACATTGCGTTCCACAAAAGAGGCAAAAGCGTTTGTCCGGAATGTGGAAAACGAATGATGCCGGCGTCTCTAAAACCTCATATGTTAGCCCATCAGGGCCTTAAACCGTTCAAATGCAATTTCTGCGAGAAATCGTTTGCTTCTCAACCTTATTTGAAGAATCACATCATGATACACACGAAGGAAAAGCGCTATGAGTGTCCCATATGCAAGAAGAAGTTCGTCCAGTTTGGTGCTAGGAATGTTCACATCAGGACTCACACGGGCGAGAAACCGTATGAGTGTAATCTCTGCGATAAGAAGTTTATTACGGGGTATTTGTTGAAAGTACATAAACAGAAGGAGCACAAATTACTTGGATAAACATATTATGTAATAAGAATATTGTTTTGTAATTGTAATTTAATACAATTGCAATTTGTAGTTTACATTGAAGATCGTCCTTAGTAAGTGTGAATCTTAATAGAGATATCAGGCTGTTAGGATAGGTTATTTATTTAAATGGCGCCATTAGTGTTAATATAACACAATAATTTGCAATATTCGGACAAACAGAACATCATGTGTACTAGTGAATATAAAAATAATTAATAATGGATACTATCGGATTAAAATATTTATTTAAAAAATTAATATGTATTATATGTGTAAGAACAATAAAGGAACTAGGAACGAAGTCCTTTAATTTCTCTTTAGTGCAAAAATACTAGTTACAGATAAATAGTGCTTACAATGGACAAGTGACACGGTATACTTCAAATTAATAGTAGGTACCTACTCTTTTGCTTTGATTGTCTTCCACTTCTATAGTATTGGGTTCTTTACTTTGGGACCCAGCTATCAGAACATTTTCAGTTTCTGAGGTTATAAAGACAAAATGATAATCGTTGGGTCTCCTAGAGGATCCATAACAACATTGTTGCCAGCATCTTAAAAACGCATCTATTGTCCCACCAGGGTCTTACTGGAAAGATCACAGGAATATTCATACAAATAATATGCGGTACGAGAGTCATATGTGCCATAGGTAGTTCACGATTAAATAAATATATTGTACTTATTGCAATTTAAGTATCACACGTTACATCAGGGACTAGGGAACAAATTGGAATAAAAATTACCATAATCGCTTTATTACATACTAGCAGATTCGTCGTTCTTCGAACGAAACTTGAAGTACGTGGTTTTTTAAAATGGGCAAGTATGAAATGTACCTTGAGGAAGTGAAGAGATTGTTTGAATGAGAAGAATATGTGTACCTGTTTTTAAATAGATTATATATTTTATTTTCTTCATCTTAACTATCTCTTCGTCTCTTTCCCGTTTCGCCCCGTTTCGTCCCGTCTCGTATCATTCCTGTATTTTAATTTAATTAAATTTTTACTTTTTTTAAATTTTATTTTTCTATATTTCAAGATATTTAATTTCCTTTTCTGTTCTTGTTTCCGGTTCAATCCCCATTCCCAATCTAATTTCCCGTACTATCCCGTACCCTTCCCTTATTTAGTTTTAATTTATTTTATTTACTCTAATTTTATTTTACTTCATTTTCCTTCCCGTCGTCGCGAACAAATGACACTATGAAAATAACATTTATTTATAGATTCGAATTGTAGATAACCTAGGAAGAGTGAATTGAACAACGTTTATGAAATAATATAAAGTTCTTTTCTTTCTGTAAGGCGTTGTATGAGTACTTCCGAAATAAAATTAACTGCTCTAATTTGAAAAAAAATGTATACAAAAGTTTTTTTATTTTCATGCAAATAATAAGAACAAACAATAAAATTATGTTTCTATTTAAAAAAAAAACACTTTGTTGATCTGTAAATAACCTTCAACCCGCCAAACACAAAAAACGTATATATTATACGCTTTCCCTTTTCCCATTAAATTACATTTTTAAAACCATTAATTAATTTATAAAATGATTCATTCGTGCAATATTTGCAATTATCAGATTAAATGGACAACTCTGTATAATATATGAATAATGTTTTCCTCTGGTTAAAATA